>JAUZSX010334373.1:0-10872 GCA_034780655.1 Idiosepius hallami | reverse complement strand
GAACAACTTGGATTCGAACCCGCGTAGCACGGTTCCGAAGTCTGATTGTCTATCCACTGAGCCACGTCGACTGCCAAGTAAATAACTCTAATAGATTATAAAATAGATTATAAAAACACATTTCCAGATTGCTATTTGCACCATTAAATTGTTGGTCAACCGAAAGTCGCGAAAGAGCTTTGATTTTGAATCTTCGTTAACTACAATATAAAAAAATGTGAATATTTATATTCTCTATAACTATATATCTCCCCTGACATGAGTTAGACGTTTCTAGTACAGTTCAACAATAAAAACATATTTAAATTCACCCCATAATAACATAGTCTTATACATACATTAACAGATACGTGCATTTAAAAGTTTATAGTCAATACTGTTCATTTAATTCAACATGCCGAAATGACTATGCATATTCCATATAACCTAACTTAAAGATATACTTCATGCACTTATATGTAAATTTTCTAGGCAATGTAAAAATGATAACCGACTGTTACCATAAAAAATGCATTTACATACATATGTTAATTGATTTGCTTTGTTTTATAGTTAGTATAAAGCCAGTGTATTATTATATTTAAGATACTTTCCCATGCAGTAGCCATAGATAATTATATTTTAATAAACATTATACTTTTCTATATAATACAGAACATTCTCTCAGTGAGTTAACACAAAATAGTTGAGCCTCGAGTAGACACGAGACTCAGACCAAAATGCACCAATGCAGCGTACAAATATCCAAATGTTTCAGTTTGTGAACTTACTCATGCCGCCAGTGTTAATGACAAAGGCAGTAAATTGTGAAAAACAGAGAGAAAGGTAGAGGCAGAATGTGACAGACAGACAGAGACAGAGAGTTTGTTTGTTTTGTGTTTAACGGCATATCAGCCTTTCTAGATCATTTTAATGCCGAGAACAATTAATTTTGATAAACGTTATTTTTATACACACGTAGTTTTTTTTAATGACACGGGGTGCACTATTTAATCGATAGCTGGAGGGATGATGGTGATTCATGCCTTACCATAGGGTTTTATTTGACATGTCAACGTAAACGACACAACTTGGATTTGAACCCCTGTACTGCGGTTTTGAAGTCTAATCGGCTATTCACTAGGCCACGTTGACCACCCAGTGACGGAGAAAATGAGAGAGGGAGAGAGAGAAGGAAGGAGAGAGAGAGAACAGAAAATTTCAATCGTCAGGCAGTTCAATTCGGTCTCTTGAAAATAAATTGATACATTCAATTTTTTACTTTTATTTATTCAGTTTTATTGTTTTTTTTATCTTTGGACCCTGACGTAAAAAGCCATAACGAACGAAAAAGACGATACGTAATTAACAAAATTACTGATTTCTATATCTCATAAAAGGCCAAAATATCGACTGTGTTGTCTTTTTTGCTAGTCCGCATTCTAATTTAAGGCTGCGGATCAAAAAGTCTTTATCTCTCAAGATTTTTAATTCTATAACCTAAACTATAAAGTGGTAGAACAAAAGTAAATAGGTTATCTATTGAAAAAAAAAACAGTTTTGTGTCTTGATTTTTGTATAACTATAAAGACAAGTTATCTTACACTCTTGGTCTATATAGTCGATTTTTAATTTTATATGATATTTACTTGGTGAGCACCCCCAAGTTTGGCACAAGGCCATTTTTACGTGCCATAACCCGGGCTTTATATATTCGGTGTTACCATTCACCTAGATGAACTGCTCTCCCGAGCTAACGAGCACCATCTGCCCGAGGTTGCTAAAGTGAAAGTAATGATTTTGACTGGGATTTGAACTCGCGTAAAACGATCTCAAAGCCCGAGCTTCTACCAATGCTCCACCGTCGCTGCCATTTTTAATTTTATATTGTAAACTAAGAAAATATAGAAATAAATAATTTTTCATTGACATTTTGTCATGGAATGTTAAGTACACCAACAAAACTATACAGAGTTTACCTAGTCATAACAACTATGGACAAAAACAGTTTATAAATATTATAAACTAACGCCTTTTTCTCTGTTTTTTTTTAATGTTTTTTAGTCTCCATAATTTTTTTTTATTTAGTTATGTCTTTTTATATATATATAAATAAATTAAAAAAATGAATAAATAATGGAAAAAATCGTAAAGGATGAAAATCAGATTGAATACGATGTAACGAGCAAAACCTTAAAGAATACAAAGCTTTGGAAATAAAATGTCCTACCAATCATTAGCAATTTATTCACGTTTTTTATTCAGATAATATTCTGTGATTGATTTCGTTTCTACTACTGATTCAATATTTCTTAACATTCTTATACCGTTTTGATGACAAATTAAAAAGAATATTTCTTGTGAGTAAAAATATTTTTTTAAATAGTTATTGATTTATTGTACCGTGGAAAAAAAAGTAGGATCAGACTCAATTGCAAAATATATCAAAATGTGTATTTTGAACATTTTGAATTCCATCGTTAGTAAATTAAAAGTGTTTATAAAAATATGCTTGTTTACGGATTTATTGACTAAATTATAAACTTGTCTATAGTTTTATTGCTTAAAAGGGTCAATTAGTAATTTCTAATTTTAAAATTTATACAAGATATATATCTGCTAAAATTAGTGAATTTTAAAAATATTTGATAAATTTACCATTAAATATTGAATCATTGTTTTTAAGATTTAATTCATTTCCAGGAATTGTTAAAAGACTGTCGAACAGACTTCAGGCAAGAGGTTATATGGCGTAAGTCTTCCCTCTAATGTGATGCTATCTCTTTCCGCTTGAATCTTTGGGAAATCCATACATATTCAATATGTGCACTCTAGATAGTTTAGAATTTAACGTCCAATTGTAACTAGCAAGTCAACTTATCTAAGACTTTTTTTTATAAATAGTGGTCTTAGTTATTTCTGCTACTGTTTCTACTTTTCTGATCTTTAACCTGATCTAACCCTTTAATTCTATATATTAGCTTCTTAACCCGAAATATCGGCCCTGGTAACCTAAGGAAAAAGATGACATATTGATATTTCGGCCTTAATATGGTCCTGTAATAGAACGGCTCTGGTTGGCTAGTTGGTGATTTTGCTAAGTCAGAGTCCGAAAAATATAGGGAGAACATTAATCTGATGATCCTAGACAAACAACAATGCAACAATTGAAGCACCCAGTGGAACAAGTACGAGAAATAGAAAGGGGTTCAGCTAGTTTTACAACGAAACCCGTTAAAAAATGCCAACGGAGAATTAACTTTTGGGTGTGCTTTTGTAGTAATTGCAGTGATCTGAGATTCAAGCAGTCACCCAATAGAGTAATAAAAAATGTCGAGATAAAATTTTCTAATCGTGTCCAGATCAACAATGAAAACTGGCAGTTTATTCACGGTTCTTTTATTTCTTTTTCTCTAGCCAATCTTTCTGATTGATGGAGAATTCGAGCAGCAATCCATTAAAAAACAAAAGATTTGGAATGTCGCATTGAGGTATTCTTGTTGTAAATTACACGAAATGATCGTAAAAAAATGCGGCAAGAAAAAAAAAGATATGTTGTCACAAGGGTCCGAAAACATTGGGGAGGTTCACTTGGATTAGTGGCAGTACGCTAGGTCAAATCTTAGTCGTTCATGATTGAACTAATACCCTTTGGAAAGCTATATACCTCCACATTCTCTACTTTATGTTATTAAAAAACTACGCGTGGAAAAAAGAACATTTATCAAACAATGTTTTTTTTCTTGGCATCAAAAAATTTGAATTAGTTGATATGCTTTTAAACCAAACCAAATCAATCCAAAACCGAAAGCATTAATAAGTTTTTATATAATTACCGAGGGAACATTTTATTTTAAACGGTGGAGAATCGCTATCCAAGCATAGCTTTAATATTATATATTGCAATCCATACGATCGAAATATTCTTCTGTGGTGTAACAATGTGGATTTATTTGGGATTTTATTACATTATCAACAACTTTATGGTCATTTAATACCATTATTGGATTTTCTTTATGCCTGTTGTTTTTTACTCTGCCTTATTTCTGTTGTACAGTTGGTTTCGTAATTATTTCATCGTTGGTTATATTTGTTTGTTTGTTTTATCCAGAGAAGTTTAAAAAGTTTTGTTCCATTCAAGTATTGTGTATTTTGGTAAGGTTTTGATTTTTAGAAAATAAATTTTTCATAAGCCTAAAATATTTACAAGCAGTATTTAAGATTCAATCAGGTTCGTGAGTCCAATTACAGATTGATTATTGCAAGTATAAGCATATCAAGAATGCCTGAAACGTAAATATATCAAAAGAAATCAGGTATAAGCGCTGTGACTATAAATGATTACTTAAAATAGACCAAAAGAGTCTAAATGTATTCTGAGTCAATGAAACGATGAATATTATTAAAATTCATTTCTTTAGGTTATCCAGTAAAGTTATCTTGAACTATTTCCAAAATTTATCTGGTTATTTATAATGATTTGGGATTCCATATATAATAATAGTGTATTATTATTACGATACATTTCAAACAAAAAAACGACTTATCAAGGTCATTTGTCAGTTTATCTAGTATATAAACTAACAAATAACCTAAGTGGGTGTTTTTTGTTCGAAAAGTATCATAATTTTAACGATCAAACACCCGGTTTCTAATAGAAGCCGGGTGTTTATTTATTTGTGTGCTTTGCGTCCTCTTCTTTCCTGAAAATCAAATGCAAGTGTTCATATCTGATTTAATAGAAACGATTATTCAATTGTTGAACAAAATTGTCATTAATATACCCAATACAAAATACGAATAATAATCTGCAAACAAAGTGCATTTGTATGTTCCCACTACTTGATATAGTGAGAATATACCCAATCTTTTAACGCGAATTTTTTTTTCGGATAATTTTATGAAACTCGCGTACTACAATTCCAGAATCTGAGCTTTTACTAATGCTCCAACTTCGCTGCCCAAAACGAAAACGTGTACATCATAATTATGCTTAAAAAACGACCAGATTAATTTGAATAACATTATAGTAAAAAAAGGTTCATGTCACAACTTCAGACAAGTTAAAAAATATGTGTATAGTAATAATGAGGAGCAATAAAGACCGAATAATTAGAAAAGTAATGGCTGTGATCAAAGTTCATTTCATAGATCGATCTTTGCAAAGAAGATAAAGAGTTGTTTAGCAGTTAGAATATTTAAGAAACGTAATATGTGAACATCGAAAGATCGAAACTCAGGATTCATAAATAGAGATCAATCGATCGATAGATTGTGAAAGACAAAAAAAGTATTGCGATAGAGATAGATTTAGAAAAACATAAACAAAATAAAAGCTAAGAAAAATTATTTCCTGGGAAATAAGAAAGAAAAAAGAAATTGACGAACAGCTTGGTTTGTGAAAATAATCAATCAAAACCAAATAGCTTAAGATACACCAATAACAAGTGAGAATACATCAATCAGTGAAATGGAATAAAAAAAAGAAGGCCAACGGAAAAAGAACCACAAACAAGTGAAGCATTTATTGTGCGTAAAAGTATTTAATTTTACTGATTAAAATTACGTTTGGCTGAACAATCATTCATCATTTACAAAAAATGTATGATTTTGAATGTAATGTATCTAGAAAACAGAAACTGACAAAGAGATCAAAACAAATAAATTACAAAGTTGAACGCGCAAAGTGAAGCATAAAACTTATTTGGAAGACAATCAATAACTGATATACAATCAACCTCTTCATTTAATTATTTCATTTTTTTTTCTCTCGTTCTGAAGCCTCATCTGCTACGGGCACAAATAGAAGACTAGTCTTATGTTATATCATGTTTTAGTAAGAATATAGCGAGAACAACTGGGTAATGTTTAAAGACAAGGGTTTTTTATACAAAGGATTACATATGAGTTCAGAGTCTCTTCGAAACGACTTGTCTCGTACTGTCTTTTTCTTCTTTTTCCTTCTCAGTCACGTGAGAGGGTATTTTTATAAAATGTCCGTTTCGTCTATGGAGGGGTGTTAGGTTCTTCCATTATATCATCTTTTTTGTCAAAAGTTCAAATCCTAGTCAATACCACTACATTTACCTTTAGGTGCCTCGGGCAGATGGGGCTCGTTAACTTGGGAGAGCAGCTCATCTAGGTGAAGGGTAACACCGAATATAAAAAGCCCGGGTATGAGCTCATAAAATGGCCTTGTGCCAAACTTGGTATGGTGCTCACCAAGTAAATATAATATTAGTTAAGTGCAGACATGGAGCAAACAGCTGTCGGCAACTGCCAGTGACCGCGTAGCGAAAAACTGACAGTTGCCAACGGCTGATGACTCTGTATGCTCTATCACTGATATTGAGACCTCTAACTATAAATTTAAGCAATCTTATCACTTAGATTAATATATATATAAATATATATATATATATATATATATATATATATATTTCTGTCATCATCATCATTTCAGGTCTTTGATGTTTCTTTATTATTTCCTCAAATGAATTAAAAGACAATGAAACAAGTTTCCATAAACCTCACATTCTTGTCCTTTCAGAATGGAATTTTTATTCCCATTGTTTGAATCGGGAGGGTCTACTTTAAGCCATTCCATTTATTGAACCTCCTCCCGAAAGAGTCATCAAAATTCTTAATCCATTTTGATTCTTATTGTTTTAAAGTTTTGGATTTGCTGCTTGCCTCAAAAGGTTTGGTTATTTGAGTTTAATGACATATCAACCTTTATGGTCATTTAATACCAGGAACTATTTTTCTATACAGATCTCCTCGTTTTGTTAGGTTAGGTTATTTTGTTGAATGGCATATAAACCTTTATGGTCATTTAATGCGAGGAACTATTTTTCCTCAATCTAAAAATTATCTTTAAAGCCTGAACCTCAAAAAAGAAAAAAAAATATTCCTAAGGAAAAGAAAATTCTAGAATATTTCTAAAAGAAAAGAATCGATATGTCATTTGACAAAGAAACAAAGAAAATCTCATCTCGTTTGTGAATTGAGAAAATCAAAATCAAAATCACCTGCAGGCAGGCACACGCACACACACACACGAGTGCGCACACACAAATACTCATACGAACATGCATACACACACACATACATATATGCACACAAATATGCATATGAACACACATACACACACTTTTGCACATGCACACAAATACGCATACAAACACGCCCATAATTTCACACACGCACAAACATGCACAGATATTTGCGCACACTCTCACAAACCCAAACACGCTCATAAACACACTTAAACATGCACACAAACACAGACACGAACATGCACACATGCATGTAAACACATTAACACACACACTCACACACACACATAAACACACACACATACACAAACACGTGAATTTGTTGATTGAAAAAAAAAAAGGAAAAAAAAGAAAATCTGTTTTTTCTTTCTTTTTCTTTTTTTAAAAAAACATTTGATCTTGAAAGTGAAGAAGCAAAAACCTTGAGATTAAATTTTGTTTCATGTTTTAAGGGCATCCATGTTAGGAATCATAGGTGTTGAGATCACAGCCATGAACCCCCAACGATCCTCCCCATCTTTGAAGCTTGCCTGACTTGTGGCTTGCTTACAACGCAACGCTTTGGATGTAGATTAGTTGTATTGTCTTATGTAGAAATAAATTAGTTTAGTTTTTAAAATATCTTTGAGTTGTTCCTGCTTTTGTTTGCTTTGCTTGCTTCTTTCTGTCTGTCATAATACAGAACGAATAACCACAAGAAGGAAGAACCGGCCATTTTAGAATAAGAAAGTATTATATAGAAATAAATAAGGTTATAAAATATCTTTGAGTTGTTCCTGATTTTGTTTGCTTTACTTGTCATACTGTCTGCCTTCACAGATCAAACAACCAGATAAAGAGATGGCCATGTGAAATTCAGTGGACAAATTTACAGAAGTCTAAGGCGGGAGAAAGGTAAGCAGTCTCAGTTTCAAAGAGCATTTCCAAAGTAAATTCAGGCGTTGAATTATTCGACTCAGCAACCAAGATTTGCAGGTGCTAATAGAACCAGAACGAGGCATTTAGAGTAAACCCTTCTTTTCTTCACATCTTGTTACTTCTTTTACTGTTTCTCTCCTTTCCTTCTCTCTTTCATATGCATATTTTCTCTCATTGTTCAAAAAATAACTGACATACCTTCACTAAAACAATTAGAATTAATCTGACAAAAATTTACCAAATTAAATATCTGCAATCCTTTCAATAATTATTCTAAAACAAATTTCAGCAAACAAATTTTAATTTTATAAACCAAAACAAATCTCGTTTTTCATAGAATAACTGAAATATGTTCACTATTATGAATTATTCTTATAAAAATTCATTTAATTAAGTATTTACAATCTTTTCAACAATTAGTTAAAAACAAATTTTAATTTAAGTTTGTTATATGTTTTTGTTTTTTTTATAAAACTGTTTGGGCTGCGACGGTGGAGCATTGGTAAAAGCTCAGACTCTGGAATCGTATTACGCGAGGTCAAATTCCAGTCAAAACCATTACTTTCACTTAAGCAGTCTCGGGCAGATGGGGCTTGTTAATTTGGGAGAGCATCTCATCTAGGTGAAGGGTAACACCAAATGTAAAAAGCCTGGGTTAGAGCACGTAAAAATGGCCTTGTGCCAAACTTGGGGGTGCTCACCAGGTAAAAATAATAATTGGACTAATACCATTAGGAAAGGTGAGAATCTCCACATTCCTTCCAGATATGGGTTAAATAGCAAGCATTGTGTTAAATAAAAAAATCTGTGTATATATAATGATTGTTCTTGGCAATAAATAACCTTTAATGGTTGATATACTGTCATCATCATGGCGGTCACTCGTTGTCGAGTATGACCGTCCTCCGTCATGGTTCTGTGGATCTTTTCAGGACGACGCCTGTGTGTGATATCTTTTAACGTGGGGAGACAGATGCACTTGCAGTCACCACACGGCTCCTTGGCAGAGGAGGACCTGGTTCCAATGGCATGGAGAGAACTACAACGACTGGAGGCCATCCTCTGTTGCAGCCTTCAGTGCTGTTTTGTCACTATGGACCTCATCCACCACATCCGCCGTTGAGGTCTTGTACTATTTAACACATAACTGGAGGGAGGATAGGGCTTCATACCTTTCCCAAGAGAGATGGATTGATTGATGTATATTTCAAGTGTGATAATGATATTCTAATTAATCCTAACAATTGATTATTTTGTTAATTTTTCACATTACAAAGGGTCTGTTAAGTCAAGGATTTTTGGGGCCCCTAGGTAGCTTGCAGCCCCTCCCCTGAAAATAAGAAATCCTTAACTGCTTTCCGATATAAAATATTCCTTACAGCGACGGTGGAACATGGGCAGAAGCTCGGGCTCTGAGGTTGTATTACACGAGTTCAAATCCCAGTTGAAACCATTACATTCACCTTTAGCTGCCTCGGGTAGATGGGGCTCATTAACTCAGGAGAGCAGCTCATCTTGGTGAAGGGTAACATCGAATGTAAAAGCCCGGTTAAGAGCACGTAAAAATGGCCTTGTGCCAAACTTGGGTTGGTGCTCACCAAGTAAATATAAATATAATACATATAAAAATATATATATATCGAGAGAAAAAGAGATAGACATAGATGGTTTGATAGGAATATATTTCAAGTGTGATAATGGTTTTCTAGTTAAGCCTACGAACCTTGTGGCCCTCAGGGAGCTTGCGGTCCTCCTGCAATTGTGGGGTCTGCGGGGGCACTAAGCACGGCCCTGCTTGAAGTTGACACAATGTTTAAGAGGACATATTTACAAGCAAAAACCTAAATAAGCAATTATATCAACTTGTCACATCAAGAATATTCATACGAACTAATTCTCTTGGGGCCCTCACTCTCACTTACCAATGTTTACAGATTGAAATCTATAATGCTAGATTTTAAATATTTTGTTCAGAGCAGTTTTGTAAATTGAATAAAAAGAAAAGAAAATTGCATTTATTTCTATGTAAGATAAGTATATTAGAATTTTGCTAATTTTTAGACATATTTTTTAAAAACTAAAAAAAAAAAAGATACTTTAGACAAGTGTTAAAATCTGAATCTTGTTCCTAAAAAATACTTTTTAGATCGAAAACAAATATGGAAAAACAAATGGAAAAAAATAGCTTTACTTTCAGTTTTAATAACTTTAAAATGTTGTTGCTTATATTTTTGGTATTTTTTTGGTGTAACAAATTCTTTGAAACTCAACTTTGGGAATTCTGACAAAATAGAATCAATAACCAGGAGAAAAGATTGGAAGGAATGGTCAGGGCCATGCTTAGGGCCCCTGCAGAACCCACAATTGCGGAGGGAGGGACGTAAGCTACCTATGGGCCGCAAGGCTCCCTGGCTTCACAGATCTTTTGTAATGCGGAAAAATACCATAATAATTAATTGCTGGATTAATTAATAAATGATTATCACACTTGAAATATGCATCTATCAAACCATTTATCTTTCTGCCTTTTTTTCTCTCTCGATAAATATTAGTATATATATGTATATATAGTCGACGACTCCAGTATGTTAGTAGGGTGCAACTAGGCTTTTTAGGATAAAGGGGCCACAAGGCGCATTCTGTGTCAGGGCTGCTAAGTGGCTAAGCATGACACTGGAAATTGTGAACAATGAAGGAGAAAACATGACCAACCGAGATATGATTAAATTTTTTAGTTAAAATTCTTGAATTTCCTTCAAAATATATATAAAGAAAACTGATGGGAACTTATCCATTAATCTTATAATTAAGATAGTTAATTAGTAATTAAAAAATTAGTAGGGCAGCGACGGTGGAGCATTAGTAGAAGCTCGGGCTGTGAGATCGTGTTACGCGAGTTCAAATCCCAGTCAAAACC
>JAUZSX010334372.1:0-24061 GCA_034780655.1 Idiosepius hallami | reverse complement strand
TATTATTTACATAAATATACCAAACATAACAATATATAAACTTTCACTAATTTTTATATTGTTCCAGAAAAATTATATAAAGTTCTCCTGATGATCCAAAAAGAAATAGTGAAACTTGAGTCGAGGACAAATAAAAAACAATATATATATTTTTTTTTTCTTTTCTAATTTTTCAACTTTCTAAAGTACATAAGAAATATCCATAAAATGATGCATATCTGTTCATATATAAATGATATGCCATCAGAGATCAATTTTAGTCTTTTTCATAAACCACCTGTCAGAGTAAAAGAACGAAACCATAATGTTGTATAACATCTGCTATGGGTATTAATATAGTCATTTGATAGAAATTATTTTTAAAAGTCAATATTTATTTGCATTAAGAAAACATTAGAATTTCATTATTTAAAAAAAATATAAAACATACATGCCTATCATAAACTCAACATTCAAATTTGAATTGAAAATATTTAATTTCCACATAATTATTATCAATTCATTGATTGTGATATTCATACTTGTTTCAGAACATTCTAGAAAAGTGTTGAAAAAATAAACTGTGAGAAGGAATGGTACTACTAAATAAAATTTTACACTCTTCATGTCTACCATTGAAAGAATTGTTCAAAAGCTTCATGACTACATAACCTCTAACTACTTTGCAAATTTTTCATCTAGAAACTTTGAATTTTAATGGAGTTTTTGGACATGTGGAACAAATTTGATATGGTTTTCAGTCAGAAAAATAGCTTTTAAGGGGTCAAATGCAAACCCCGAGCAAGGCCAGAAAATATTGCTTGCAGATATTATTTTTACTTGGTCGAACACCAACCCAAGTTAAGCACAAGGCCATTTTTACATGCTCTATATACCTGGGCTTTTTGCATTTAGTGTTGCTCTTCACCTAGAGGAGTTGCTCTCCTGAGTTAACGAGCCCCATCTGCTGACGCAGCCAAAGATGAATCCAAAGGTTTTGACTGGGATTTGAACTCGTGTACTACGATTCGAGAGCTCAAGCATTTACCAATCCCTCGCAGCCAAGATATATAGTAGTGACTTTGTACCAAATTACTTTGCCGGGTTTTGGTCTTAGACTTAAAATTTGATATATGGGGTATTTGGACTTGTGGAATAAATGTTTTATTTTGGAATAAAATTAAGTTTGTACTGAACCAAGTAAATATAAACTACTGAGCCCTGACAGACATCATAAAGATAACTCTGAAAATGAACAAAGCCAATAGCCTTGAGGTTGATAGCTGAAATGGTAGGGCAGTCAGTTAAAGAGCAGATAGATATAACCTTCTGTCAAATTAGTTCTAAGCTAAACTGGCTAAATAATTACAACCATGATATTTAAATGTATTAAATATAAAAGCCAATAATTAGAGTGAATTTAAGTTGTATTCAACCAAGTTAGTGTTTGGAAGTGCAAGATAAATGTATAGGATTCTTATTAGGGAGTGGGTGACGCTTAATCGTGCTCAAGCAAAGACTCAAGATAACCTAGGGGTGGGGCTTTGTGCAGGACGTAGTTTGCCCATGTGGCGCTACTGAGCAGACCATTGCTCACCAGCTCAGACTATTGAATTATATTACGAGAGTTCAAATCCCAGTCAAAACCATTGCATCTACCTTTAGCTACCTCAGGCAGACGGGGCTTATTAACTTGCGAGAGTATCTCATTTAGGTGAAGGGCAACACTGATTGCAAATGCCCAGGGAAACACCACTACCTTGTGGGCTTTGTTACGACCAAAGACTTAGAGATAGGAACTGACTATAATTCCTACTGCTGCATTGCAGTCTGCCTTCTGGAAAAGGCTAGCATGCGCAGGGCTAACCAACCTGACAGGTGAATAAAAAACCAGTTACGAAATCGACTCAAGGAGTCGAATCTACACTTGCCGAGCAAGAAAACTAAATAATAATAATAATAATGATAATTCACAGAGAAAAAAATCAACACTGACCTCAGCTATTTTTGATAAATGACACTCTGTACCTTCTTGAATAGATTAATATAAGTCTTGTGCAAAATGTTTCAACCTTGCTAATCATTACACATAGCCTCTAAAACAATGATTTTCAAACTTTTTTCCTTTCTAAGAGATTATGAAGTTGACTCTACATGAGCAAGGGAACTAACTAGCTAAATAAATAATAAAATTTTATATTATAGATGTAGGGTAGTTTAAAAATCAATAGAACATGACAAGAGCCTATCATTTATGTTGGGTTTAAAAATATAATTAGATGAAAAGGAATAATTTAAATACGTTTATATTTCATTTTTTTTTATTCTGATGCCTAAAGTTGCATTGTGCCAAACTTTATTCAGAAAATTGGATATCGTTCAAATTTTGAATATTCTGTTTCAAAATGAGTTTTTAACCTTTAGGCATTGTTTAAATATTCTAAATATGAATTAGGGTAAAATAGAAGAACTTATTTTTCATTTATTATATTTAATTTTGTTTTTGTTTTGAGCCAATATTTTCTGTTTTTGGTTTTTATCCTCTTGATTGCACTGGGAAACATAGGGCCACAACGACAATATCTGTTATTGTTGTGGTTTATGTAATATTCTCTCTTTTACAGAATTGGCTTGTTAGCCCTATTTTAACCTCCTATCTTGAAGACCTGTACAGTACTCGATACTTTTAAGTGGTCACCCATCTTAGTATTGAACAAGCTCTACATTGCTTAACTTTGTTGATCTAGAAGGAACTAGTGACTTGACCATACTAACATTTTCTATAGAGTGCCTTATTTCTTCACATCACATTTTTTATTTAATGTAGAATGTAGAGTTGTTTCTATTGGTTTAATTTATAATTCACCATCATACCCAGTAAGCAATTTTAAGTAGTGTAAGGACATTTTATCACTCGACGTTTCATCACCCAAATATTAATCACTCTATTTTTAATCATATGGTTTTTTTCATCACATGATACTGAATCATTCCAAGAATTTTAACCACTTCGGGATTTCTGATAATGTTTGAACGGTGTTATACCAAATATGTTTTCTCAAAAAAAAGATCTTTTTCATTGCATTATTTGTCCTTTTTTGGAATACTTTAGGATGATGGTTCTTTAGAATTTGTATGTACCCATTTTTGTGAATATAACATCAAAATTGTCAAAGGTCCTTAAAGATTTAACATAATAAAAATATTCGTTGTCGTCGGCTCCTGCTCATATCCGAGCATTGGGTTCCATCGTCAGTGGGGTGGGTGCTTATATAATTTATGGCTGTACAAACCGATTTTATGGCAGAAGAGCCGCAGACAGTGCCCACAAGGAAGAGTGGGGAGACGGGGTTGTTCTTGCTTTCGTCTCCCTCTTCTCCTAACCTCCTCCCTCTCTCTTCTTCCCTGCTCGAAGTAAGCACTGCCACGGTATACAGCACTCCTCCACGCCTCCCTGTCCTTGGCAGCCTCTTCCCATGAGGAGTGGTTGATGTCGGTTGCTGCCAAGGTGTGCTTCAGCTGATCAGCGCATCTATGGTGCTCCTTGTGGTCTGGTCTCATTTGCCAGTATAAAATATTATTGCATAAATAAATTAATTTTTTTTCTTTGGCGTGATTGAAGTCCTCGATGTTGGGTTGATTAAGTGTTCATGTGATGAAAAAACCAAGTGATTAAAAGTCTAGTGATTTTATATCCGTGATGAAAAGTCTGTAAACCAAAAAACCACATTGGATTTCAATCCATCTTTGTTGTTGTTGAAGGCCACCTAAATGTTCTTAATTTCAGGTTTCCACTGAAGACATTGTTATATGATAATGGCATGTGGTCAACATATACAAACTCTGTAACCTTGGTAATTTGTTGGTTTGTTAATTGGGACTTCAAACTAGCTGTGTCTTTTCTTGTTGTGGGCACGGTTTCAGGTAAATCATTTGCAAAAAGGTCCAATTTGCTATAAGACCCATTCCAATTTCAGGTCACAAATCATCCAATTGCAAAAAGGTCCAACTTGCTATAAGACCCATTCCAATTTCAGGTCACAAATCATCCAATTGCAAAAAGGTCCAACTTGCTATAAAACCCACTCCAATTTCAGGTCACAAATCATCCAATTGCAAAAAGGTCCAACTTGCTATAAGACCCATTCCAATAATAATATTCTGTGATTAATAGTCAGGTGATGAAAAGTCCATGCACTTAGGATTAGAAAGCCATAAAGTACAACAGATGTAGATATTATAGATATATAGGATATGTTAAAGATCTAATAACACATACACCTGTTGTATTTTCTTTATCTACCTTTCAAAATCCTATAATGAAATATGTGTTAAAAAGCCTTTATGTTTATAACATCAAAAATAGATATTAAACACAGTGGTGCAGAAACAATTTTTGCTGCTTGGGGTGGTCATAAAATTTGTGCCCTCCTGGCCACAGATTAAAAAGCCCTAAAAATAATTATTTTTATTAAACTACAATCAAGGATCTAATAATATTCAACTTAAAATATTTATTCTTATTGGACTGATGACTAGGTTCTCCCTCTTCTATTAATATTCCCCCCACTTCTATATTTTCTTGCTTTATGATTCAGTGATGCCCTCGATTTAGCCCTGATTCAACACGATGCTACCAATGGGGATAAAGCAAAAAAGTATTTGATGAATTTTAACGTTTCTTTAGATTCATTGAATCAAATTTCTAAACAAGCATGTATGGTCCCCCGTAAGTACACAATGAAAAAAAAGACATATTTTGGACAGAAATGTTAAATAGTCTCTAAAAAGTAGTGTTTTTAGCCCCAAAATGGCCCCGGGAGGACGCAAACCAGAATTTTGTCACGTTCAGAAATACTGAATTTATAATTGGGATAATTCCCTCCAAATTTTGCCCAAGTTTTAGAAAAATATAATGGATGGATCAAAAGTTACGGGGCAAAAAGTGGCCTTTTGGGGTGTTTTTAGCCCTGGTGAATGCAAACCAGAATTTTGTGATGTTCAGAAATACTGATTTTACATTTGGCCACTAAAATTAATGGTCCCTCTTCAATATATCAAAGGACTAATATAATAAGAAAAAAAGTGATTATTTTATATTGTTGTGATGAAAAGAAAAATGTCACCAAACATTTTGATTGTAAATAAATTCTTGTAGTTGTTGCTATGGTGATTGGTGCTGTGACCTCACTCAGCAGCGACAAAGGATTGATACCTGTCTGTCTATAAGAAACATGACATGCATTAAAGTAAACCAGAAAAAGCACTGACATGTGCAAGCGCACTCACTGACCTACAACGCACACATACAAAGCCCAAATTTCATAAACAAAATATTTAGTTGTAGCGTAGTGACTATATCGTATATAGTTTTTTGTTTTTTTTTTTGTTGAAAAGATAGTTCAAACCTAGGTTTTTAGTAAAGAAACTGGTAAATTTATAATTTAGGCGTGAATTCACTCTAGTACAAAAAGTTTTTATACTTGATTTTCTTATAGAATTTCTTAACAGAGCTTCTTACGAATCTACCAAGCCCTAACATGGACCCTAACCCTCATTAAATACTAATGATTTACAACAAAACAAACCTAAAACCAATCCTTAGAACCCTTCCCATTGGAAAAAACATTAAAATCTCTGGAATAAATAATTTCCGATGGAAAAGAAATTCAACAGTGTGTTGTCTGTTGTATGTGACTTCTTTAGGCATGAAATCACCCAGAAAGATACTCACATGCTCTAGAAAATTCTGGATTTCATAGAGCATGTTAGTCTTTCTGTGATTTCACGCCTAAGCTAAAAAATTACAGAAAAGAAATACGACAGTGTGTTGTATGTGCCTTAAGGATTTCATAGTGCATGTTAGTATCTTTCTGAGTGATTTCACGCTTAAACTATAAAAAATTATAGGAAAAAATACGTCAGTGTGTTGTATGCGCCTTAAGGGTTTCATAGAGCATGCTAGTATCTTTCTGCGTGATTTCACATGTAGGCTATAAAAATTACAGAAAAGTACGACAGTGTGTTGTATGTGCGTTTAGGATTTCATAGAGCATGTTAGTATCTTTGAGTGATTTCACAAGCTATAAAAATTACAGAAAAGAAATACGACAGTGTGTTGTATGTGCCTTTAGGATTTCATAAAGCATGTTAGTATCTTTCTGTTAGTATATTGATCATTAATTTGAAGAATAGGTTTTTACTTCGAAATTTTATTGACTTTGTAACCATTCTTTAAGGCCTTATTTTAATTTTCTATTGAAAATAGCATTGAAAGGGAAGGGGATTTATCTCTAAAAAAATAAAAAATAAACAAAAATATCGCGGTCATTTGTAACAAAACGGCTTAACCCGGATATAAGAGAGTTGTCAAGACCGACCGGAGACAAAGTCTCTTATATCCGGTTTTTGTTCAGGTAAGCAAGTTTGCAATAACACAGGCTCAAATTTAGGACCAGGGAAAATCTTTCTTATATCCGGGTTTCTCTTTTATCTGGGTTACACTGTATAAAAAATGTCTTCATTGAAATTTTGATAAATAAATAAAACACAATTGTTTCCAATTGATTTTTGCCGCATTAATAAAATGAAAATAATAATAATCATAAATAAATATTTAATAAAATGAGAAAATAATAATAATAATAATCATATTTGTTTATTAAAGCATAACTCAAAAGTAAATGAAAATCTGAAGTTTGTGTAATTGAATAATAATAATAATTGAGCATTTTTAATTGATTGATAACCTTTGAAAATAATCGAAAATGTACCAAGGTGGAGGGAAAGAAAAAAAGAGGAAGAAGTGAAATAAATTCACTCACTAAGAAACTACAACCTTAGAAGGCGACTACGAAAGACCAACACACAAAAACACAACCAGGATTTGAACGACATTTTATACAATGTCTATTTTAATAATGAGAGAAAGAAAAAAAATTAACAAGTGTTAAATTAAACAAAATCAAGCCTGACTTGCGAAATCAGAAATTATTTAAGCGAAAAACAAAAAAAAGTTTTGGTTTTTATTTATTTTACGAAGTGGGCCATCGTAACAACATTAAGTACTACTTTAAATAAAATGGGATGAAAGTAAATAATAGTAAGCAAGTCGCCCTAGTGGATTTTTTGAGTAGTAATTAGATTAAATCAGCATGTTTGCTGGCGAAACATCTACGACAAGCAAGAAGAAAATATATTTGACTAAAAGTCACCTTGTATAATTAATTCACTATTATTCGCTAATGTACGTATTTTAAAAATCCACGCGAATTCATTTTTATTTTATTAACTGTGCTTTTTTTTTTAATAGCTCCCCCCCCCCAGCTTCTGGCAGAGGCAAATTAAAAACATAACATTAAAAATAAATAAATAAAAGGCCGTAAATGAGAGAAATTAAAAACCACTTATTTAATTTCAGTAATTCATTACTAATGAATAGGTAATGTTTAAAAAAGCTTAAAACTAAATTTCAATACTAGCTAAAGAAAGATTGATGGATGAACTAGTGAATTGAATCGACACAAAAACACAACAGATTATTTTTTTTAACCCTTTCGACCCTAATGGGCCGATATATCGGCCTAAGAAACTTAAGGCAAAAATAGACACACTGAAACTTTGACCCTAATATGTTTATTTAGTTGATCAGGTTGAACAGCTCTGGCTGGAGTGATTAGTTTTTAATTTTGTTAAATCAGGTTCCAAAGAGTAAGGCCGAAATATTGGTGTTGTTGACTGTTGGTGTTAGTGTGTCTCTACTTTAGCCTTAAGTCGCCAGTGCCGTGCCGTGCCGTGCCGATACTGGATCATTAGGGTTTTAAAGGGTTAAAGAATGAGTCATTATTGACTGGATATTCTTTAAAATTCTTAAAAATTTATTTTCATAATGAAAACTTATAATTTAATAAATTTTAATTCATCATCACATTTACTGTCTTAAAGAAAAATCTTTATAACGATAATGAATGAACAAGTGAATTAATTACACTGACACAAACAACATATTATTAAAAAATAATGACTTATGGATATTGTTAACAATTAATTGTTATAAAATTAATGAAAAAATAATTTAATAAATTTCAATTCATCACATTTACTGGCTTATAAAGATGTTTTTAAAGGATTATAATGAACTGGTGGAATTAATTTAACTGAAACAAAAAACACAAACACCACATATTACTTTTTTAAATTAATGACTTATTCTAAGTATAAAATTGTTATAAATTAATGAAAAATTAATATAAAAAGTTTCAATTCATCATCACATTTACTGGCTTTAAAAAAAAATTTTTTAAAAGATAAATAAATAAATGAACTAGTGAATAATCGAATCATTTAAACCGACACAAACAACAGATTATTTTTTTTAATTAATTAATCATAATTAATTCTTAATTATTTTAAGTACAAAATTGTCATAAATTAAAATTAAAGAAATTTCAATTCATCACATTTACTGGCTTAAAAAAGATTTTTAAAGGATGAATAAATGAACTATTTAATTAAATCGAAAAAAAACTCAACAGTTTTAAAAAATATATATTAATGACTTATTTTTAATTATTCTAAGTACAAAATTGTCAAATTAATGAAAAAATAATTTAATAAATTAAAATTCATCATCAGGATGTACTGGCTTAAAAAAGATCTTTTTAAACGATAATGAATGTAATGAACTGATCTAGTGAATTAAACTGACAAAAACGCAACAACAGGTTAGTTTTTAAAAGAATCACTTATGAATAGATATTCTAAGTAGAAAATTGTTATGAAGAATTTAATAAATTTCAACCAATTCAACATCATTACATTTACTGGCTTTAAAAAAAAAGATCTTTTTAAAGGATAAATAAACTCAGTGAGTGAATTAAACTGACACAAACAACAACAGTTTTAAAAAGAATGACTTATGAATAGATATTCTTAATTATTCTCGAAACAAAACTGTCATAAGTAATGAAAAAAAATAAATTCTCAAGCCAAATAAGTAAAAAAAAAAAAAAAAATTCAATATTGAAAATAAATTAGAGAAAGAAATAGGGAAAAAAATAAATACAAAAATAATGCGGCACAATTATTGAATGACTTGCGTCGATTTCTGTAGGGAACTCTAGTTCTTTCTTTCTTTCTTTCTTTGATATGCACACAGTGCACGTTGGAGCGAAATCTCACTCTACGCTCTGTGTGTGCTGCTACAATTATTGTTATTTAAGATCAATACTTTAACTCAACAGCTCACTTTATTTGCATCGCCTTAAAATCTATTTGCGTTGCAGCATGAAGATGATCTAGCAAGGTAAATAATACACATGGATTATTGGTATTAATAATAATAATAATGAATAGTTGCATAGGAAAACAACTAAGAGTTTTTTTGTTTTTTTAAGAAGGGGTAAAAAAATGAATAGCAAAGATAGGTTAGAGAGAAAAATATGGAGATTATGGATGGATGGACACATATACACTTTGATTGTCTTTAGTGTAAAAACAACAACAACATAAGAAGAGATATCATGATAGACTAGAGGAAAAGAGGAGTTACTTACACTAAGAATAAGTAATTTTATTGAAGAATAAAAAGGAAAGCAAAAAGCAGCTGTCATCTTAAAATCAAACATAGTTTCGGATCTTGTTAAACGAAAGGACAAATTTATACCAAAGTTAACAATTAAAAGATCGAATGATATCTAAATATATTCATAAGAAAAAAAAAATGTACTTTTTCGATTTCTATTTATATATATAATTGTGAAAAAAATACGATAAAAAAAGTTAATAGCAGAAACCACGACCAACAACCAGTCAATTATCATCAGTACCAACATCAAACAAACCACCACACACACACTTATAAATATCGAATAATCAACAATTTAAGTTTTTCATTAAAAGATATAAAAATCGATTTCTGATTTTGTGCAAATATGTGTATGTGCTCTCTCCCTTGAAGAAAATTATAACAAAAAATAATAAAAATGCCCAAAAAATAACGAATTAAAAAAAGAAAAATCTGAACAAGAACAGCAAATTAATTCATTCAATTTTTTTAAAATCTTTGTGGTTATTTAAAATAAAGATTAAAAATATATAAATAAGTTAATTATAAAAATATATAAATGAATAAATTAATTATTCAAAAATAAATGATTAAATTATTTAAACATATACGAAAACAATTGAAATAAAAAATCTATGGTAAATTTCAATGATTCATTAATTTTAAACCTGTAAAAAAATCGCTGTTTTTAATAAACGAAAAATAATGAAAATAACTGGAAAAAATAATACAATTTTAGACGAAAACAGTAAATAGTGTAATTTTGATTAATAATTTTTAGTCAATATTGGTGATAATGTTAATAATAACATTTTAGAGTCAATAATTAATTGCATGCTCCTTGTTTCACTTTCAAAATTTAATACAATCAAATTTAAATTTAAAAAAAAATAAATCAAATATTACTGAAATGTTGATTGTATTTTTAAACCATAAATATTTTGAAACAAAAAAATCCCATGTTACATTTCATTAATGTTTAAACTTTTTGCATACAAAATTTTTTGAACTCAAACTAAACACCATACCATCAGGTGTTTTCGATCTTATCTATTATCATTATTTATTTTTTTTTTTTTTACTATTTTTCTTTGTTTTAACAGATTACAAAAGATAATCATTAAATGCAAATAAAGGTTAGTTTCGACATTAAAAATTTATCTTATTTGAATGAATGGATGAATAAATAAATGTAAGTGTTTTTGTCGTTAATTCACAAATGGTCGGTAATTAAAATAGAAAAAAAAGATCTTTTCTTAAAAATAAATAAACAAAAAGACCATTTTTTTAAAGTTAAATTCAAACAATATTAAGATAAACCGACGAATTGCTGGAATAATATATATTTTTTTCGGTTTTAAGTAAAATTTCAGAGGTAGGTATTTTTTTTAAGAAGCAAATAAACAGTAGTAGCACACAACTCGGCGGAAAATTAAAAAAGATTTACAACGTGAATAAAAAAGATATAAAATTTAGGATTGAAATCAAATCTAAAGATGACTTAGAAATAATAATCTGCCTGTTTTATCCAGGTAGATGTTATCTGATGATAGTAAAATCAAAATTAATTAATAAAATAGAGATTTATTATTAATCGTAGTGTTACTACTGTAAACGAGGACATTAATCACCTCCATTCGAAATATTTCAATTCATTTTTATACCAAAAACCGTACGGCATAAAATTAAGAAGAGGACATATAAAACATGAAATAATTTGACAACTAATTAGTAAATAAAAGGTAGAGTGAACATGCTGCCAGTGTTAGAGGAATGACTATCGGCATTCCGTAGCCTGAAATGAAAAAGTAATGCTTATTACCTGTGTCGCCTCCACAACTCTCACGATAGCCACCATTAAAGCTTTTTCTTCCTGTGACGTCACCAGTTTAAGGGTAATATTTTTTTACTTGATTCCTAAATTTAACTGCTTAATAAATCTTAAGCCTTTCGTGATAATTATATTAATTATATTTAACGATTTCTGTAAATGGATATTAAAAAATAAAAACATTTAAAGATTATTATTGTTGCTGTAATACGTCACTACATTCTGCGTCCATTACAACAGGAAGTGACCTCTTTGCAAATATTGAAGGTTACAGTCACTCTTTCACTCTCTCTCACTCGAAGAAAAAAGAGGGAGAAAGGGTGATAGATACAATGAGAGAGGGGGAGATAGATAGACAATAATGAAAGAGAGAGTTTTCTCTCTCCCACTCAAAGAAAAAAGAGAGAAGTGGTAATAGATACAATGATAGAGGGGGGAGATAGATAGACAATTACGGAAGAGAGAGGTTTCTCTCTCACACCCGAAGAAAAAAAAAAGAGAAGTGGTAATAGATACAATGAGAGAGGGAAGAGATAGATAGACAAAAGTAAAAGAGAGAGGTTTCTCTCTCCCACTCGACAAAAAAAGGAAGAAATGGTAATATATATAATGAGAGAGGGGAAGATAGATAGATAGAAATGAAAGAGAGAGGATGATTAAAAGCCGGACGGAAAGTGTTTCCAGTACAAAAGGTGCTTCTTTTCTCTAAGCTAGAATTGACGCCTATTTCGGCTTTATTCAAATTCATTTTGGATATATGTATATAAATATGTAAGTTTCAGATATTTCATTTATTTGATTTGAATTTAGTTGAAGATTTTTTTAATAATTTAAAATTATTTTTTGTATAAGAAACTTGATTGTTTTATCTTCTTGTTGTGTTGTTGGACATTTTTTCAAAAATTGTTTTCTTAAAAAGTCGATAATTCTTTTAGTTTTTTGTGATTTTCTTGATTTTTTTTTCCGTTTTAAACTCTGCACTTTTCAAACACATTTAAAAAAAACAAGAATAATAATAAATATATATAAATATATATTTAGTTTAAATTCAATCGATTTCTCTCTTCGTCTTATTTTTGCCTGATTTTGTTAAAACACAGAAAAGTAAAAACTTTTTACGAAATTGAAATCGGAAATCTATCAACTTTTTTGAAATTGGCTTTTTTTTCCTTTGATTTTATTTTAAAAATATTTAAATATATATTTTATTCGTTATTATTAATTTTATTCTATAATAACTGTATTAATATATTAAATATATATTTTATTCGTTTCTTCATTTTTCATTTAGTGGTTTATTTTTATTTTTCAAATAAATTTGGTATTTGGAATCATTAACTTTATTTTTTAGGAGTTTTTGCTGGCTACAAAAAAAAAACACAATTTTATTTTATTTAATCATTTTTTTAAAATTCTATTGAGAAAAAAGAATGATTTAAATGTTTTTTGTTTTTTTTAATGAAAACCAAAATTAAATTTATTTAAAAAAACATTTTGGCCTAATCATTTTTTTCTCGATAGAATTTAAAAAAAAAAATGATCAATTAAAATAAAATTGTTTTTTTTTGTTTTAGACAACAAAAAAACTCTAAACAAACCGCCAGATTTTATTTAAATTACTTTTGATTGTTTATTAAATCTAACAACTTTTTATTCTGTAAAAATAGACAAAATGCAATGAATTTATTTTTTCCGTTTAAATTTACTCCCAACACCCAACACTTTTGATATATATTTATTTTATTCTATATTCTATTTATTTTAGTAATTATAATCTTTCATCTAAAAGTAGTTTTTTTTTTCTTTTATAACGTGTTTCTTCTTCCTTCAACTTTTCATCCTTGTTTAGAGCAAGAATTGTCATCATTTTGATTATTTTTTTAACAAAATAAATCATAGCAAAAGAAAAAATATTAAAAATCTCAAAAGATTTTTAAGAAAGAAAATAAAACGGAATAATTTAAAAAACGTAACGTTAAAAACAAACTTAAAAAGGAAAAACTTATTGAAGAATTTGATATTAAAAAACAATAAAAAGTTTATTCTTCGTCATTTCCTTCCTTTACAATTTGTGTTGTTGGCGATTTGAGTTTGTTATAAACAAAAAACTTGTTTACAATTCATTAGTCTACTTGGGGCAGACGTTTCATTAAATATAAATTTTTCTTTTCAATATATATATATATATATATATATATATTTTATTTAACTTTAGTATACTTATGCAGATCATTATTCAGACACGTTTCATTAAAAAGAATTTAAATTTTCTTTTTAATATTTTTAATTCAATTTTTTATTTAAGTTTAGTATTTGGGCAGAATACACGTTTCATTAAAAAGAATTTTAATTTTTAATATTTTTAATTCAATGTTTTAGTATACTTAGGTAGAATATATTATTATTCAGACACGTTTCAATAAAAATAATTTTTTTTTTCACTATTTTTAATTCAATTTTTTATTTAAGTTTAAAATACTTAGGCGGAATTAGACACGTTTCATAAAAAAATAATTTTTATTTGTTTTTTTTTTATTTTAATTCAATTTTTTATTGAAGTTTTTATTCGACAGAAAAATAACTTTAATTTTTGTTTTTTCAATATTTGAAAATAGATAACACAAAAAACAATGAAACCAAAAATGCAATTGACATAAAATGTCAACCCCTGAGGATGGTGAAGGAGGAACAAAAACGTTCGAAAAATGACTGTAGTAAGGGGTGGTGAGGGGATTATATCAAGAAGTTATTGTCATTTTAAACTTTCTTGTTTTCTTTTTTAATTGTACGTTCACCCCTAAAAATAACCGTTGGCTCTTCCTTCACTGGATTGATTAGTGTTATTAAATTTGCTGAATAGGGAGAAAAAAAAACTGACATTTTTAATTGAGTCCGTTTAGAATAAGTAGGGAAACAGCCAGCAGCAACATAATTAATTATAATTTATCCTTTGGGTCCTAAGAGGACGATATATCGGCTCTGACAGCATAAGGCTTTAATATCTTCCTCTTACGACTCTGAGTGACTACTTGTTAATTTTGATAAGTCGGGGTTCAAAGGGAAAAAAAACACTTTTTTTTTTCTTCACCTTCTCGCTAATCAAATTTCGTTGAATAATTTGTATCAAATTCATTCATAGGAGTAGCAGGGGCACTGCGTGTAGGTTTGTGTTTGTTACTTGCCCTACCTAGTATCCTTAATTCTTTAAACCATACCGATATCGGCCCTGCTGGCAACGGAAGAAGGCACACCACACCACACCAATATTTTGGCTTTAATATGTTCTATTCCTCTGATGGAAGTGACTACTTGTTAATTTTGATAAGTCGGGTTTCAAAGGAATAAATGGTCACCCATCTTACTAATGACTAGGCTTGGCGTTGCTTAACTTCGGTGATTTTAACGGAAACCAAATCGAACCGGTGTCGGTGTCTCCGACACAACTTTTTGACCGTTGAATCAAATAAATAACATTCAGTCTTGTTTTTAACCCTCGGACCCCAAAGGCCAATATATCGGCCCCTACCCTTGTTGACCTAAGGCAAAAGAGGACACACTCTGTCACCGATATTTCGGGTTTAATATGGTCCCCCCCAAACAGAATGACTCTTGTTGACTAATTGTTAATTTTGCTAAGTCAGGGTTCAAAGGATTAAAAAATGATTACGAAGTTTTCAATTTTATATCGTTTCTTTTTTTAAAAATTAGTTTGTTATCGTTAAGGAAAAAAGAACTGAAGAAACAGCATTTTAATAATAAATAGTTTAAATTAATAATAATAATTAATAATCTAATAATTAATAATCTAAATTAATAATAATAATTACTAAAAATATTTTAGATTAATAATAATTAATAATAAATATTTTAGATTAATAATGATTAATAATAAATAGTTTAGATTAATAATGATAAACGATAAATAGTTTAAATTATAGAATAACAATGTTTTAATTTAACAAGTTATTGTTAAATTGATTTTATTAAGTTTAAATGTTTTTTTTCATCTTTTGAAAGTTAAACAACCAACAACTTATACCAAATAAGTTTTAGCTGAAATTTCGTTTGTGTCGAATAAATTAAAAAAACTGTGTGTAAGAACTGAATTTATTTACTCTTTTTTTTAGTTTTTAAGTTAGTTTTAATTTTTTTTTTCCCTCGTCTGGTGTGAGTGTTTTGTAATGTGGTGGCACAAGTGGTGTGTGTGTGTACTGTGTCGTGTGTGTGGTCTTCTTGGTAGAGATGATGACTGACTGACTGGTTGTTTGTGTGGCAACTGTGGCATGTTTATTGTAAAAAAAAAGTTGTATAGGACGTTATGTGTGTGTGGGTGCGTGTATGAATGACATGTCACTTATATTTGAAATAAATGCAAATGTCATAAGGACTGGATGCCTTTTTTTTTAAAGAATACTTGTAATACAAAAACACACGACGACACATCCCTAGGGTTGTGATTTTTAAATTAAAACTATGTTGTTTGTCACAACACAGAGCTCTCCAGCCAGCTCCAAACCAAACTACAGAATTAAAAGAAATCGTAAAATCGCCAAGTAACGACTAGAATATTCTTTAAAAGTTTATTATTGTCACTAACCTATTAATGACTTGTGAATTTAAAAAAAAAAAGAAGTAAAATTGACAAATAATAATAATAAAATATTCTTTTAATAAAAGAATATTGTCACAAACACAGCAGAGAGCCTTATCCCGAAGGAATAAAAAAAAATCGGAAAATTGTCAAGTATCAAGAATATTTTTAATAATAGCATATTGTCACCAGTCACCACAAGCACAAACGAGAGAATTAAAAAGAATTGGTAAAATCAAAAAATATTAAATAACGACAAGAATATTCTTTGATAAAAGAATATTGTCACAGACACACACAGACAGCTCTGGCGAGGCCTCGAGCCCCTGGGCACCAGAGCCCTAGCCAAGACCTAACTCATATCTAGTGTGGTTTTCTTGCCCTAGCCGAGACCTCTAGCCCTACTAATAACTTTTTTTTTTTTTTTAAATTGGTAAAATCGCTAAATAGTCAAATAATGACAAGAATATTATTTAATAAAAGTACACAGTCAGCAGGCCTAATCATAATTTTAAGAGTTTAATTTTGTGCATTGAAGTGCTCGTTGTTGTTGCGCTGCCTGCACCACCACCAGTGACCACTGACTGCACCGCACCACCGACCGCACCAGCAATAGACAACAATAAATAAATAAATACGTCGAGAGAAAGAAATGGTAAAACTAATAATAGAACTATTGGAGCGGAACATAAAAACGTTATTTATTTCACCTACTGAACATGAATATAATTTAACTCTAATTAATTGTCCCGTTGCATTTTGGGGTGTGAGGGGGCGGAGTTTCGATGTACGGTCTTTTCATCACCCGATGATTCAACACGTTCTATTCATATTTAGACTTTTCATCACATAGTTTTTTCATCACTTCGAGCCTTTTAACATTGAACTTCTCAACACTTGGACTTTTTAAAATTTAACTCCTGTAATGTTTGCTAACAAAGTTAAAATAAAATGAAACTATTTGGAGAAGTTTGTTTATGAAAAATAGAAAATAAATTAATTAAAATAAAAAAAGTTTTTTGTTTATTTTTTAAAAAGTTTGAAAACGTGGCTAATATTTACTTTAGATTTCAAATTGTCAAAGAGGCTAAAAATTTAACGTAATAAAAACATAATCACATAATTAACATTATTACACGAATAAATGTAAATTTTTTTTTGGGAGGGGTAGTTGAAAATTATTTCGGGGTGATGAATTGTCTTCGTGATGAAAAGTCTATTGATAAATAGACCGTGATGAATAGTCGAGTGATGAATCATCGGTAAATAGGAGTTTCAATCACTTGAAAATACTAAATGCCATTTGAATCTTTTTAAGTCTTGTTCCTTGTTCTGCCTCTATTGAAAACCGACCCTCTTGCAGTTTAGGGAAGAAACGGATTTGATGTTAGTGACAGGGAAAATACACCGGTTGTAACTCTGCAATTTGATTGGCTAATGAAAGTAAAGAAAATGACTTGAATTAAACTAGAAAAAATAAGAAAATAAATGGTAATTTTGTAAAATTTGAATTAAATTATTAACACAATAATTATTTGTTTCTAATGTTATTGTTTATAATATTTAAATTTCCCAATATATTAGTGTCTTCAGAGAACCAACTGTATCCTTTTAACACAATAATTATTTGTTTCTAATGTTATTGTTTATGATATTTAAATTTCCCAATATATTAGTTTCTTCAGAGAACCAACTGTATCCTTTTAACACAATAATTATTTGTTTTTATTGTTATTGTTTTTAGTATTTTAATTTAATTTTTATCAGGAGAGCTCTAAAGACTATGATTATTTGTTTCTATTGTTATTGTTTTTTATATTTAATGTTTCATCCGAGAACAGTCAGTATCCATTATATTCAATTTTTATAAAATAATTCCGTTATTTAATAAAAATAATTTAATAGAAAAATATTATTTTATTATAATTTTTGAGTTCTTCTATCTAAATTCAAGTTTCACAAAATGAAGTCATTTTCATCAGCCAATCAAATTGCCGAGTCACAACATGTGATTTTCCCCTGGCACTAGGATCAGATTCGTTTCTTCCCTGAACTGCAAGAGTGCCTTGAAAACCAATATTGGTTTTCAAGGCACTCTGTCTGTCAGTTTCCTCCCTGTCAGTAAAAAGCATATGGGACGGCATACTTACTCACCTGTGCAAATTGTTTGTTTATCTCTGCGCATTGAGCTGGCTCAACCACTGAACAAACTCGATTATTTAGTAGTAAATCCAGTGCCGTAGAGCATTAGCAACAGTTTTTGCCACGGTCGGTTGTAAGGTTTTATATATAAATATTATATTATAGATATTATTATTAAAGAATATTATCTATGGTTCAAGGTGGACATGGTCAGAAGATAGGGGTTTCAATTCCTATCCAAGCTGACCAGAGGTTTACTTGGTCAAAAAGATGGTTTGATAGACAACAACTATGGAAAGCAGTGATTACTAGGGATACTGTTACCAGACTCAGCATTCCTATCCGAGGTTGTAGTAAATCACCTGATCTTTACAAAAAGCCCATGGATATAATGAGCACATAAAAAACTGGCCTTGTTCCTAACTTTGCTTTGTGCTCAACCAAGTGTCCTTTCCTGTAAAATAAAGGAGTAAAGGACAATGAAAATGTGTCATAAATAGCCTGATTGGCCAAAAGAAAGACATAAACTACCAAGATGAGATCAAAAGTCTGTCTTCAGGTGATTAACAGTCTTAGGTGAACTTGGCTGAAATGTAGTGAGAAAGACATCATAAACTACCAAGATGAGAACAAAAGTCTGTCTTTAGGTGATTTACAGTCTGAGGTGAACTTGGCTGAAATGTAGTGAGAAAGACATCTTAAACTATCAAGATGAGGACAAAAGTCTGTCTTTAGGTGATTAACGGTCTCAGGTGAGAAAAACATCCTAAACTATCAAGATGAGGACAAAAGCCCGTCCTTAGGTGATTAACAGTCTTAGGTGAACTTGGCTGAAACGTAGTGAGAAAGACATCATAAACTATCAAGATGAGGACAAAAGGGTTAGGGTTAGGGTTAGGTGATTGAGAAAAACATCCTAGACCACAAAGATAAGAACAAACATCTGCAATAAAGTTAATATTCAGTACAAATTTAATCTTTTTATAAAAAATTAATTAATTTGCCTTTGTGATTAGTTGTTTTTGGATAACTCTAACGCTGTTGTGAAGTGGATTAAAATATCAAACATTGAAAAATAAAAATATGTTAGAACAAAACAAGGACAAATAAATAATTTTCCAATCTATTTTAACCAAAAAAAATGCTTTTTTGTAAAAGAAAAATATTTTTTGCCAAAAGCAAGATTTTTCTTTCAGTTTCTTTTTTTTTTTCTTGTTTCGTCTTTTTATTTTATTTTTTTTTTGTGTGTGTGTATCAAGCATACTTATACCAATAACAAAAATGTGCTTCTATGTAAAAAGTTTGAATACATAGAGATTATTAGTTGGTGTATTAATAAACATAATTGTACCGATAGCAAAAATGTGCTTCTAAAGTTTGAATACATAGATTATTGTCCTTAACCGAAATATGTAGAGGAAGAAATGCTGTGTGCTCTCATTGTTTGAATATAATGTCCTGTTGTTCCTTTCATAGTTAGTGAGTTGTGACAATATGCACTGGAGCATAACCAGTGACTGCTGGGATTTGGGGGGTAGTTTTATTTATTTATTTTTTTTTTTTTATGGTAGTTTTTCCTCATCTGAAGCCCCTGATGCTAGACTCAGGCTAATAAAAACAAAAATAGTTTTAACTCAAATTTATTTATGCTTTTTCATTGCTTCATATTTTTTTGCTGATAACTGTATTTGTACTAACTTTAACAGATAGGGCTTGTTAACTCTGGAGTGTAACTTATCTAGGTGAGGGCCAACACTGATTACCAAAAGCCCGGTTATATAATGAGCATATAAAAATGGCCTTGTGCCCAACTTGAGTTTGTGCTCGACCAAGTGAATATATATCTGCATCTATAGGAAGAGCCACACTGATTACTTAACGAGCACGTAAAAATGGCCTTGTGCCAAATCTGGGTTTACTCCACCAGGTAAATATAAACTATATTTGCGTTATGTGTTCAATTAACTACAACAACAATAACTATGGGCCAGTGCTTAAATGAGTGAATTTTCGCATTATATTCTCTACGTTTCAGCTGATGAACCCTTCGGCTATCTTCAGGTGATCAAACGCAGGAATCTTCTTGTCATAATTGGGAATTACAGAACTACAAACTTTACCCTTTATTCAAACCACAGGGGTAGCCTGACCTCGTTCTGTTAAACCATGACTTAAAATCTTGATGATTACTGCCTTTGGGTGGGATTGAAACCTTGATGCGCACTTTGAACTGCAGTTACTCAATGCCCTTATCGGTTGTGCCATGGGTTTTAGGGGTGGGGCAATTATGGGTGGATTTCTAAACCTAATGTTATTTAAGTAATTTTTTATTACCACTTTTTTATTACTATACTGCTATTTCAACTGCTTATGTGTACTTGATTGAGAACCAACCCAAGTTAGGTACAAGGCCATTTTTACGTGCTCTTTGATCCCTGGGCTTATTTTTGAATCATTGTTGCTCTTCACCTAGATGAGTTACTCTCCCAAGTTTATGAGCTCCATTTGCCTGTGATGGCTAAAAGTAAATACAATGGTTTTCACTGGGATTTGAACTTGTATAATACGATTCCAGACTTTTACCAATGCCCTATTTTTTAGTAAGTGTTGTTGTGCCTTTTTTTTTAAATGGATTTTTATTAAAAAAAATTAATCTGACATTCTTTTATTTATGTTAAGTGATGAACCTATAAAAAGGTGCAAGTCATCAGGAATGCCTGCAAATAATCAAGGGATGGTTTATGGGGAAAGGTTAACAATCATTACATTAGAATTAACTCCTGTGACCTTTTTATCTCATTTATAACTGCTAGGATTTACCCAAATTTCACCCTACAAATTCTTGAAATAAACTTAATTTGTTTAATGGCATATTAACCTTGTTTTTGACATTTTGTACATGAACTATTTTTTTAGACAATTGATTTTAGTTGTTGGTTTGTTTGTTTTGTATTTAACGGCATATCAATCTTTTTTGGCCATTTTAATGCCTAGAACAATTACTTTTGATAAACATTGACATAATATCAACCTTTTTAGATAATTTTAATGCCCAGAATAATTATTTTGATAAATATCATTTTATAACGGAATATCAACTTTTTTAGGTCATTTTAATGCCAAGAACAATTACTTTCGATTAATTTTAACAGATATATATATATTATATTATATTATATTATATTTACTTAGTGAGCACCAACCAAAGTTTGGCACAAGGCCATTTTACGTGCTTTTACCCGGGCTTTTTACTTTCGGTGTTACCCTTCGCCTAGATGAGCTGCTCTCCCGAGTTAACGAGCCCCATCTACCCGAGGCTGCTAAAGTGAAAGTAATGGTTTTTACTTGGATTTGAACTCGCGTAATACGATTCCAGAACCCGAGCTTTTACCAATGCTCCACCGCCACTGCCCAAAGAAGCATTTATGTCCTTAAAGTTTAATGCCTGTTCCCATAAACACTATTCAATGCATACTCTTTTTCCCCAGAATATATTTCTTACTGATTTCGGGCTGCATTGGTAAAATCTCAGGCTTTGTAATCGTGTTACGCGAGTTTAAATCCCAGTCAAAACCATTGCATTCACCTTTAGCTTCCTCGGGCAGATGGGCCTCGTTAACTCGGGAGAGCAACTCATATAGGTGAAGGGTGACACCGAATATAAAAAGCCAGGGTAAGAGTACGAAAAAATGGCCTTGTGCCAAACTTGGGTCAGTGCTCACCAAGTAAATTTAATATTTCTTACTGATTTCCTCCAAAGGTGCTTCTGATCCACTTCATTTTCTCCGAAAAGCTCATTAGTTGTTCTACGTCCGGTATTAACCAACTGAAAAAGAACAAATACATAATCAAATGAAATTCTATTAATAGTTAAATAAAAGAAGATATTTAGGATTAAAAAAAAGAATTATTGAAGATTATAAAAATCGTTACATGTATGTTTTGAGGCCTTATCACACCTAATAGTGGACTCGTCCTCTCTTAATATAAGCGGCTGTACAGACTACTTCGGGGAGCTCTACTGAAGATATTCTACCGCTCTCAACAGGACACGCTGTCACTAAACTAAGTGATCTGCTTTACACCTTATTCCATGTGGCACTCTACGTGAGCCCCACAATAACTGGTGATGAGGATGAGATCTACTGGGAGACTACTGAGGATATTCTACCGCTCTCAACAGGACACGCTGTCACTAACCTAAGTGATCTGCTTTACACCTTATTCCGTGTGGCACTCTACGTGAGCCTTACAATAATATACAACCCTACTTAAAATTATGAATTGCAATTTTTATTTCATTGTCTATTTCTTTCCTTTTTTCTTTCTTTTTAGCTTAATTTGACACCAAATGACTTTTTAATAAAACAAATAAGCTTTAACTGCAATTAATTTTGTTCATAAAATTTCACACTTGATAAAGTATTTATGATATTTAATCAGAAAAATACCTTTAATATATGAAGAAAAATTAAATAAATCGAATTTTTCGGCGTCTTCATTTTGAAAATTCTTTTTTATTACTTATGGAATTCCCTATTTTTGTTTTGTTTTTGTTGCATTTTTATTCTATTGTAGCACTTCAGTTGGAATGTCTCTTCTTTTTATTTCTCCGATTTTTAATATCATTTTTATTTTCCTTTGGCTAACTTCGTTCATGTTCATTCTCCCTCACATCTTATAAAATATCCCTTTTTTTTTCGCTTTTACAAAATCATTTGCCAGCCACCGAAGCGGTAATCAATTTTATTGTTCTGAAGACAATGAAATTTACTGAACCCCGACCTACACTTCTTCCTGGACATTTTTCCCTGGAGCTATTCTGTTTAGTCCTTCACGGCGTCAGCTCATTTAACGAAATAAGAACAGAAGTTCAGGAATAAGCAAACTGTGCTTCCTACCTACTTACTGTATTGGTTCATAACTCCACCAAAAATCTCTTCAATAAATAATAAGAGACGGAATAAGTCTTATCCAATGTACTCAATCAAGGGTCGACATAAGCACCATTGGCTTTTTTTTATCAGACAGGTGGACATTTAATAATGTTTTATTTCTTTTATTAAAATTGGGTAAGGTTTAAATAAAATGTCTCTTCGGGGGTGCTTCCAAAGCAAGCATTCAGAGTTGTTATTATACCGGCAAAAGAACATTGAAATTATACTTTTTTATTTTCGATAAGGGCTATGACAATATGCTCTTATAAGATAATATTCTCGTTGTCCCTTGATTATTTTGTGATTTGACAAGCTGTTAAATATGCTTTTATTAAAAAAATATTCTTGTTACAGCCCTAATAACTAGGGTTCTGAGATGAATATTCTTTAATAAAACCATAGTATCACAACCTTAATCTTAACTAAACTAAAGAAAAATAGAAAGAAAACAGAAGTTAAAACAATTAATATTGTACAAAATTTACTTAAATTAATAATAAATCAATCTTTGATAAACATTAAAGTAAATTTAACTTAGTCCTACCAAAAAAATTAAATTACAAATTTAATATGCAACACTCTTTATAAAATCAAGGTTAACGATTGGAACGAACAAAAACATATAAATAAATTAATTGAAACATTTGAAGTTAACATTTTTTTAAAGTCATATAATAAAGAAACTAAAATTTAATCATCTCGAATTAAATCCTATAAATAATTCTAAAATCTATGATAACATTTATCTATTCCTATAAAATTCTTCTGTTCTTAATTTGCTACTAGATTAACAAGTAACTGAATTCAAACAAGTAAATGATAAACTATTGATAAGAACTTATCTAAAATCATTAAAAACCTTGATTCCCTTTCATTATACCAATGCTCCACCGTTGCTGCTTATGCGTATATATGCATGTTTATATATACATATATATATACATGTATATATATATATATATATACATGATGTATGATATATATATATATATATATGTTGTATGATATATATATGA
>JAUZSX010334361.1:0-10872 GCA_034780655.1 Idiosepius hallami | reverse complement strand
ACATACACACACAAATATATCTATCTCTCTCTCTCTCTCTCTCTATATATATATATATATATATATATATATACACACATACATACTTACACATATATATATACATACACATATATATACAGACTCACACACGCACGCACATATATATATATATTCTTAAATACACACATACACATATATATATACTCTTACATACACACACATATTTATATACGCACATGCATATATATATATATTCAAATGCATTCACACACATACATACTCACACACATGGACATATATACTCATACACATTCACAAACACACACACATATATATATATATAAATATATATTCACATGCATTCACACACACACATATATATATGTATATATATATATATATATATAAATATGTATACTTACACACACGCATATAAACACCCGCACATACATATAAGAGAGAGAAAAACTATTTAAAACATCTTGCCAAAGAGATCTCTTATGTTCTTGGATTGACTTGTAATTCTTTCTTTGTCTTTTTTTTTTTCTTCATTTTATTTTTCTCTCTCCTCTACCCCCACCCCCCCGAAAAAAAAATCCCATTCTGTTGTGTTCCGTGAGAAAGGTCACAGTTGGGCTTGGAAAAAGTCATTGTTTCTAAAGAAGCTGCAAACGAAGACAAGTAAAGGAGCAGTTCCTCAAATATGGACAGGCAACAGGCCCTGATGGTGACCTCATGAATAGGACCTCACCTTATTCTTTCTGATCCTTGGTCTTTATCACAAGCCACTTCCAAACAGGACTTGTATCGATGATATGCCTGTCGACTCTGTCTTGCTTTGTGCCATTTCAAGGGAAAAAAAGACAAACTAAATATCAGAGTTGTTTCTTTTTAGTTCTTTCTACTTCTATTTTCATATTTTTTTAAAGGATAGCACATAGGGTAATATTGATAAGAATTTGACTTATGTGTGTATGTAGAAATGTTAAGATTTAAATGTATTTAGAATCGCTGTTATACAAATTTGATTTTGGGTGCAGCTAGAAATATATTTTTTGATTAAAGATTTAATATGATAAAATAAGAAATTTTATGTAATAAAAATTGATGTAGCAAGTTAATATTTATTGTAATAAAAGAAAGATACAATTTGCCACAAGGCTGATTGGGGAGGGGGAGTTGCTAGTCGGTCTGGTCGTACATCTATCAATTAACCATAACTAGACTCTTTCATGACCCATTCACTTCTCATAATGATTGAATACCATATTTACTTGGTAGAGCACCGAACTAAGTTTGGCACAAGGCCATTTTTACGTGCTCTATATACCTTGTTTTTTTTTAATTCAGTGTTACACTTCACCTAGATGAGTTGCCTTTCTGAGTTAACGAGCCCCATCTGCCCGAGGCAGCTAAAGTTAATGTAATGGTTTTGACTGGGGTTTGAACTCGCGTAGTATGATTCCAGAGCCCAAGCTTTTACCAATCCTCCACCGTCGCTGCCCAAATGACTGCCATAATGATTGAATACATTTATTCATCGTCACAACATACAAACAACAGTCACCAAAATACCACATTTACTCAATGGACTGATCCTACTTAAAATGGTCTTCTATCTAATGCTTAAAACCTTAACTAGACTCTTTCGTGACCTATTCACTTCTCATAATAATTGAATACATTTAGGGCAACACTGATTTCAAAAGCCCAAAATGATCCTCCGGATTTGGGATTGAGTATAGGGCTAGCGTCTCGGGAGTGTAGCTCATCTAGGTGAAGGCAATACTGATTTCAAAAGCCCAAAAGGTCCTCTTGATTTGTGATTGCACATAGGGCTAACGACAGTTTCTCATAAAACAGGTATAATATGGAAATAGCAAAAAAAAAAAAAAAATTTGCTGGCCAACACACACATGTTGATGATGGTAGATAGAAATAAACAAATGAATAGTAAACGTTGTCAAAACATACAACAGTCACCAAAATACCACATTTACTCAATGGACTGATTCTACTTAAAATGGTCTTCAATCTACACTTAACCTTAACTAGACTCTTTCGTGACCCATTCACTTCTCATAATGATTGAATACATTTATTCATCGTCAAAACATACAACAGTCACCAAAATACCACATTTACTCAATGGACTGATCCTACTTAAAATGGTCTTCAATCAAATGCTTAACCTTAACTAGACTCTTTTGTGACCCATTCACTTCTCATAATGATTGAATACATTTATCCATCACAACAACATACAACAGTCACCAAAATACCACATTTACTCAATGGACTGATCCTACTTAAAAAATCAATTTTAAGTTAAGATTTTCTCAAAATTTGCTGTTCTTTGAATTGGGTTGATGTCATAATTAAATATTGATTCAAAACGTTTTGGGGAAAGAAAAGTTAAGCAAAATTGAGATCTTTGGATTAATATAGCGACTTGTTTAATTCTTTTTTTTTTGTCCCACTCCCCACCATCAATTGTTTATAAAAATCATCAACGCTGGGGATATTTAAGTAGGATCACCTTATTGAGTAAATATGGTATTTTGGTGATTGTGATATGATGTGACGATGGATAAATGTATTCATAATTATGAGAAGTGTATGGGTCACTGATGAGTCTAGTTAGGGTTAAGCTTTAGGTGTACGAACAGCCTGACAAACCCACCCCTTTAATCAGCCTTGTGCCAAATTTGTAATTATTTACAAAAAAATATATTATCCACTTGATTGAGTTAGGCACAAGGCCAGTTTTATGTGTTCATTATATCCCTGAGCTTTTCTGATCAATGTCGTCTCACCTAGATTGAGTTCGGGAAGATTTTTGAAATCAGTATTTTTTACTTACACCTAGATGAGTTACTCTCCCATATTTACAAGCCTTATCTGGCTAAGACAACTGAAAATGAATGTAATGGTTTTGACTGGGATTTTAACTCGTGTAATATTCCTGTAATAAATAGGATATATTTACTTAGTCGAGCAGCAAACCAAGTTAGGCACAAGGCCAGTTTAATGTCTTCATTATATCTTTGGGCGTTTGTGATCAATGTTGCCCCTCACCTAAATGAGTTACTCTCATTGAGTTGATTGATCTCATCCATGTGGGTTTTTGGAATCAGTGTTATCCTTACACCTAGAGGAGTTACTCTCTCAAGTTAACTAGCCTTATTTGGCTGATATATCGTTGTAAAGATTTCTCAGACACTGAATGATTTTAATGTTATTTTGGGCTAAAAATAAAACCTTGTAAAAAAAATTAAAAAATATCATAAAGATAATTTTGTTTTTGATAATTTTATTAAATCTTTTTAAAAATTGAGTTGAAAAATACAGCAATTATTTTTTTGTGCCAAGAAAATTTGTATTTTGGATGATGATGATAATGATGATAATGATGATAGGTCACTGAATTTTGCAATCAAAGAAATTTAAATCCTAACAAAATAGTTGTATTCTGTCTTCATTTTTAACCATTTTGTCCCTGAGCTGCTCCGTCCACAAGCGGAACTTGATGAACTCGGCCAGGACAGCCAGTTTTATTTGCATTCAGATTAACATAAAGAACAAAATATTTTTTTATTTTTTATTCTGAACAAGGTAAAAACATCTGAAAATAAATAAAAACCTAAAAAGTTCACTGCTATAAAAAAGGACTAAAAACAAATAGGAAGAAAACGAAGCAAAACAGAAGAAAATAAAAAAGAAAGAAAAAAAAGAGTATTTAAGAAGTTATAAGAGAAAAAATACAAAGAAAAAATAAACATACCATGATCATTGTAAAGACTAGTTGTTTTTAGAGCGTTTTTAAATAGTGTCTCTAACTGTCGGTTAAAAAGAATGCTAGCTTGAAATTAAACAGAAAGAAAGAAGAAAAGAAGAAAAGAGTAAGAAGATGGAAGAATAAAAGCAGTGAACTAAAACATAAACAGGAAAAATGGTGAAAATACTAAAATGTCTCTCACAAATGAAATTCCAAAATAGTGCCCCCCCCTTTTTTTTTTAAATAAATGAAAAAAAAAAAATGATTTTTTTTCTAGAAAATCTGGAAATTTTGGAAAAAAACAAATAAAATGCTCGATACTCTAATAGAATTATAATTGATTCAGTAAAAAAATTCTCTCCCCAGGTTTCACCTTCTAGGTCATCAGGAGTACATCGTTGGGTATAGATTCTGGAAGATGGAATTTCAACAAGAATACGGTTCAACACACACACTAATACCCCTACCCACACACAAAAAAGGCCTTAAAACCTAAGTTTTAGTTGAATTTCTTTTATTCCAGAATCTATACCCAACGATGTTGTTCTGATGATCCAGATGGTTAAACCCGGGTAGAGAACTTCTTTACTGAATGAAAACACACACATACACACACACTCAAAATAAGACATAGAATACCTTTGTTTGCTTTTAAACTGTCTTTACTAAAGTTTTTTTTAATTTTCACCAAAGTTTATATATATATTTTTTTGACCTTTTTAATTGACCTTTATAAGAATTTTCCATGAACCAAAACTTGACCATTCCACTTTTTTTCCAGAAGAAAAAATAAAAATGTCGCCTTCATTCCAAGTCCAAATAGAAATGGACGTTACAAGCTTTAATTCAATGAAAAACTTTTTTAATTTCATTTTGTCAAATACAAAGTTTTGGGAAAAAAAATAAAGTTTCATATATTATATTTACTAGGTGAACACAAACCCAAGTTTGGCACAAGGCCATTTTTATGTGCTGTAAAAAAGTTTCATATATTATATTTACTTGGTGAACACCAACCCAAGTTAAGCACAAAGCCATTTTTATGTGCTGTAAAAAAGTTTCATATATATACATATATACACACACTTGTGTGTGTATTGTGTTTGTAAAATGTAAAAGTCGTTGTGTGTTTCTTAAAAAGTGACTTTGGTGTGAACTTTTTTGAAAGCTCTTGAGATTCTCCAAGCGTTTGGTTCTTCGTATTTGTTGTAAAGGGGTTCGATTTTTTGCTGCTTTTTTTGTTTACTTAATTTGGTTGGGTCAGAAAATTTGAAGAATTTACAAGCAAATTCTACCAACCATCTTGGATCAATTGTGGTCACTTCCCTCATGTATTCTTTGGTTGTTAAAACCAATTCATGATAAACAACCCTGCAAAGAAAGAAAGAAAAAAAAGAGATTTTTTTTACAACAAAATAAAATGAAAATAAATGAAAAATTAAGATAAAAATTTATTCAGAAATTTTTTAAGAGAATTTCTAAATTTTTGATTAGAAAAAATTGACACAAAACAAAATTTAAATTAAATAAAAATTAAATATTTTCACAAAATATAAATGTCTAAAAAACAACAAAACCGAATAAAAAATTTACATCAGGAATTTTTTTAAAAATAGTTTAAAAGTTTGAATCCAAATTCCCAATATTAAATAATGATTAAATATTTTCTCAAAATTCAAAGAAAAAAAAAAAATTAAAAATTCACATCAAATAAGAATTTTTATTTTTTAGATTCAATCGATTTTTGAATTAAAGAAAGATAAAAGAAGAAATTAAAAAAAGAAAGACAGAATGAAAAATAAAAGAAAAAGAAAGAAAAAAAGAAATTAAAAAAAAAAGAAAAGAAAGAAAGGAAAGAAAAGAGAAAAGACAAAGAGAAAAAAAAAGAAAAAATAGAAAAAAAAGAAAGAAAAAAAGAAAAGAAAAAATTGAAGAAAGAAAGAAAGGAAAAACAAGAAAGAAAAGAATGAAAAAAAAAACAAGAAAACCCCTAACCCCCTAACTTACCAGTCAGGTTGTCGATTAAACAAAGCACTTGAAGGATGAATATAAACCATTTGACTATCAACCAAAGTTCGATAACCTTCTTGTGGATCTTTTTTTGCTGCATTTCGGAAAAATCCACTGCAAATTGCTTTTTGGACGTGAGCCGTGCGTTTACCACAACTTACAACATCCAATTTGTGTCTAAAAAAAAAACAAAGAAGATATTGAATTAAAAAATGATTGATTGGTTGGATGGTTTTAGTAGCATATCAACCTTTTTGGTCATTTAAATATATACTTTGCCCAAGCCCTCGGGGGAGTTACCAGCTGGTTCGGACCTTCCTCGCAGGAAGTGGGTGACACTTAACCGTGCTCGGGCAATCTTAAGAGGTGGGGCTTCGTTCAGGACGAAGTTGGCCCATGTGGCTCTGCTGAGCAGACCATCGCTCACCAGGTCACGGACTACCCACTTAGCTTGCCTTGCCCTGACGTGGACTTGAGAAATTCGACAATAACTGCCCGCCGCTTCCTCTCTAGATGGAGCGGCACAATATGATGACTTGGTGAGCACCAACCCAAGTTTGGCACAAGGCCATTTTTACATGCTCTTACCTGGGCTTTTTTTTAGATTTGGTGTTACCCTTCACCTAGATGAGTTGCTCTCCTGAGTAAACGAGCCCCATCTGTCTGAAACAGTTAAAGGTGAATGTAATGGTTTTGACTGGGATTTGAACTCGCGTAATACGATTCCAGAGCCCAAGCTTTTACCAATGCCCCATCATCGCTGCCCAATATTTTTGTTTATTTCTTAAGGGTTTTTTTGTTTTTATTTTTTCATCAAAAAGCCTTAATGTTGATATTTGTTAAATTTTTAGCTTAAAGTTTTGGAATTCTTCATGTTTTCTGTTATCAGCTTTCTTGGATTCCTGTTTTTGATGGCATATCAGCCTTTATAGAAGTCATTTAATGCCAAGAACAATAGTTTTATGTATACATACAGTTATTTTTTTTTAATAACACAATGTTTGCTCTTTAACCCATAGCTGGAGGGAATGTGGAGATTTATACCTTTCCCAAGAGTATTGGTATAAATATTAACACAAATGTAATGACTAGGATTCAAACTCACATACTATGATTCTGAAGTCTTGACTGGCTACCCATTAAGCCAAATGGACTTTCGCCTCAAGGATTCTAAGAAATTTTTTTTTTTTTTTTGAAGTCAAGAATAATTATGAAAATTGATGATGAGGTTCAGGTAGGTGAGAGGTGGGGGATGGCAGCTACAGCCTGGATGACAATTTGTACAATTTCTTTTTGAAAGTCTTGAAAATAAATTAAATTCCAAAGAAATTAATCAAAATATCATGAAATGATAATCTGCAACTTCTTACCTGTCCATAATAAAAATATTTACCTGTCCAGAAAAAACAATATTTACCTGTCCATAATAAAAATATTTACCTGTCCATAATAAAAATATTTACCTGTCCAGAAAAAACAATATTTACCTGTCCATAAAAAAAACTTAACCTGTAAATAAAAAATTTTTAAAAAATCTATATTTACCTGTCCATGATTCCCAACATTTGTTTGCGAACATCCTGCGCTCGTTTCAACGTTCGGATTTGGACAAAGTTTTCGTAGCACCAAGGACTGGAAAATTTATTGTTGCGCCAGGAATTATAAACGGCCAATAACGTTAAATGATCTCCTTCAGGTTGATGGAATTTGGCTTTACGTTGATCGGCCAAAGCTTGTTTGTCCTTGCAAAGAAAAAAAGGGAAATTATAAATAATTTAAATTGGGATAAATTGAGGTTTTAATGAAGAAAGAATTAGGAATTAATATTTAATAATAAACAAAATAAAATGTAATTAGCCAAAGTAGTTAATTAATTTTCACGTTAAAATTATTATTACTAAAATATAAAAAGCACACCATTCCAGCCTCAACCCAAGCACAAATCTATTTTTTCTAACTATGGAAGGCCTTAAAGACTAATAATTGAATCAACTGATCAACCTCACTTTAATAAGTTTTTCAGTGTTTTGTAAATGTTATGGATTGTTTATTTGTTTACAATCTAATTTCAAATTAAGATAACAAAAAAAAGAATTCTGGTTCAAAGGGTTGATATGCCATTAGACAAGAAACCAAATTAAGAATTTCCATTATATTAAAATCATTCTTTAATTGTCCTTTGGGTCCTGTATTCTAGTATTGAGCTAGATAAATACTTTAAATTATTAGAGGTTATTTGGATTATCCATCACTACGACAAACTAATTGACAAGAAAATGCTTGTAAGACTTTTCTAAATTTGTTTTTAATTCTAACTTCCTTTTTAATGCCTTACTTTATCTTTTATACTGCCTTACTTTATTTATACTGCCTTACTTCATCTATTATACTGCCTTACTTCATCTTTTATACTGCCTTACTTTATTTATACTGCCTTACTTCATTTATTATACTGCCTTACTTTATTTATACTGCCTTACTTCATCTATTATACTGCCTTACTTCATCTATTATACTGCCTTACTTTATTTATACTGCCTTACTCCATCTATTATACTGCCTTACTTTATTTATACTGCCTTACTCCATCTTTTATACTGCCTTACTTTATTTATACTGCCTTACTTCATCTATTATACTGCCTTACTTTATTTATACTGCCTTACTCCATCTATTCTACTGCCTTACTTTATCTTTTATACTGCCTTACTTTATTTATACTGCCTTACTTTATTTATACTGCCTTACTCCATCTATTCTACTGCCTTACTTTATTTATACTGCCTTACTCCATCTATTCTACTGCCTTACTTTATCTTTAAGACTGCCTTACTTTATTTATACTGCCTTACTTTATTTATACTGCCTTACTTCTTATATTCTACTGCCTTTGTTAATTTTATGATAAAAGCCATGAAAGTGAAAATAAAAAAAATGGATTTAAAAAAAAATGAAGAAAAAAAATTCAAATTTTTTTTTTTACTTTTGGTCGATAAAAAACATTTTGAACAGAAAGCATCGAAACGATGGTCAAGATTTCATCACTGCAAGCCAAATGGACAGACATTATCAACATTTTAGACAGCATGGGTTCAAGTGGAAATTCAGCCATCTACAAAGAAAAAGAAGAAAAAAAAATCATTTAAAAAATAAAATATTTTATTAAAATAAAAAAAGCTAAATAAATGAAATGATTAATAGATGTTTAGCCTTGCATGGTGCACACATGTTATGGGGAGGTCGCTTTGGGTGTTTCTGGTTTCAAGGAGGCTGAGTGTGTCATGGAAGCAGAAGAGTTTCTTATTCATCAATCATTTTTAGCTCCATGGGGAAGTCCACTTGGCCCAGTGGGTAAACAGTTTCACTTCAGAATGATACAAGTTCAAATCTCACTTATTACATTTGTATTCATAATTGGACTAATACCCTTAGGAAAAGGTATGAAACCCCACATTCCATCCAGCTATGGGTTAAATAGCAAACATTGTGCTATTCAAAAAAACTGTGTATATACAATGATTGTTCTCAGCATTAAATGACCTATAAAAGGTTGATATGCCATAAAACAAACAAATACAACCAGCTCCTTCTAAGCCAGGCAGATGTATGTCTGGAGATGGGAAGGGAGTTCGCATGAAAAAAGCAATAAATTTGGTCAACAAAAATTCCATCTTCGATTATTTTATTCAGAATGATAGACTCTGGTATTAAATTACAATAAAGACTGACATGTCCTTAAATAAAGAAATCTGAAAATTTTCTTTAATTGTATTTTTTTTTAATTTTCAAATCAAATGAAAAAATAAAAATGTTTTTTTTTTTAATTCTTTTTAACTGAAACTTTAAGAGTGAACTCAAATGACATCTAGGTCAAAAATAATACTATCCAAACAAAACATTAACCGTTTCACTCTCTTCTTCTCACTAAGATGGATTGGGTGTCCATCCTTCAATAAAACTAGGACATAAAATCCTCTTCCCTTCTCTCTCTACCTGACCTTTCCTTGACCAAAGAGAACAAAAGACAATTCAGTATCTGCTTAGCAGCCCAGCCAATAAGATGTCTATTGCCAGTGAAAAATTCTGCCACACACGTGGTATGTAAAGATGAATAAAATAAAATATTTCTTTTAAAAGGTTAATATTTGTATTTTCCTTATTATTATTCAAACAACACCTAAACATACAAATATTACAAATAAAATAAAATATTTCTTTTAAAGGTTAATATTTGTATTTTCCTTATTATTCAAACAACAACCAAATCTACAAATATTACAAAATAAAAACAATTCTGTTTTACCCTTCGTCCAAGTCTTGTCAGAAGACCTTCGTCATCAAGCGCACTGAGAGCGTGTAGTTGTTCCATGGCTGAGATCAGGGTTTGCATGGGAGGCGCATCCATAAAGTCAAACGACAATAAATCATTAATTCCCATTGCTTTTAAAGATAAAACCGTGCTTGCAAGGTTTGTCCGCTGGATTTCAGGGACGTTAGTTGGCAGCATTTCATCTCGATACGCTCGTTCTGTATACAAACGGTAACATTTTCCAGGACCCGTACGACCGGCACGACCCGCTCGTTGCTTTGCTTGAGCCTGAAAATCAATTTTAAAACGTTTCAGTCCATCGCATAATTGGAAATCTTTGGAATTTATAATACAGGAGTTCAAATCAGGTTAAAATTTTAAATCATACCTCCCATACCTTAAATACCCTCAATAGCTAACATACCTTAGCTCAAATGCCCTTAATACACTAAGACACCTCATGTACCCTTAATACTTCTAATAGACTAAGTTACTTCATGTACCCCTGATACCTTAAATACACTAATAAACCTTAAATACCCTGGACATCTAATATACACTAGACACCCAAAAAACCCTTAATATCTCTATAATAGAGTTAATTATACGGGTTTAATATTTATAAATATTATATTTACTTGGTGAGCACCAACCCAAGTTTGGCACAAGGCCATTTTTACATGCTCTTATCCGGGTTTTTTACGTTCGGTGTTACCCTTCACCTAGATGAGGATATATTTACTTGGTGAGCACCAACCCAAGTTTGGCACAAGGCCATTTTTACGTGCTCTTA
>JAUZSX010334350.1:0-10872 GCA_034780655.1 Idiosepius hallami | reverse complement strand
AATATTGAGCACTCTAACTATAAATTTAAGCAACCTTACTATACAGATTAATATATATATATATATATATATATAATATCAGTGTGTGGTTCATTAGAAATTTTCTACCTAACCTAGATATCTATTGGCCACTTCACCTGTTTTTTTTTTCACTTCCCACCCTTTTACCTTGTATGGATCTCTCTTGCATAGAAATTGAAACAAAAGTTTAAGTTAATTTTTTTTTTAAAGGAGTGTCTCTATTTTCCTAGTGATTCTTTGAGGTCTTTAAACAAACACAGAAACACACTCACACACTTATATAAGTGTAGACATAAATCAATAGTCTTTGGTGACTGTCAGTTTCTCGCCTGTGTATTCATCAGACCAATTTTTTTATGATCGAATTTAATGGGTGTAACATTATATTATAGTCAATATTGATTGTATTTTTTGTTGAATTCTGTAGAAAAAAAATTGTGGCATTATTTCTCTTTTCTTTTCTTAAATAAGGGAATTTCTAGATTTCTACTTGTTGATCTCAATAGGTTTTATTTATTTGTAAAAAAAAACAAAGGCAACCTTGAAATACTAGACCTTAACCCTTATTGATCATCAGATATCAAATATCTATCTGAATAAATGAAGATAAACCACTTTTTAATAACTCTGTAGATCAGGCATGTCAAACTCAAAGTCAGCTTGAAGCCATAGGAGTCGATTTGTATTGTCATGAGGAATGCAAAAGTTGAACATGCGATTTTTCTATTTAATTTAAAAACCTATGGGCAAATTTCAGTTACAGTTTACATGTAGTTCAGCAAAAAAATATAACAAAGATTTTGAGGATTTTTATCTATTTTATATAATAGCAAAAAATACATTATACATATTCAAAACAAGAAAGGAAAATTATTTGTGCAGGCTGCATGCAAACTGGAGACTGCTTGTTTGACATGCCTTCTGAAGTTTATTAATCTACATTAATCATACATTAAGAAAACTACTCACACTAAAATAATGTATTTTATCATTATGGTTTTCATATTATTTCCTTGATTTGAAATCTAACAAGGAAATAGTATTATGAATCAGTTGATTATACTTATTAACTTAGATTCCAAGGTTATCATTGCTGAAATAGGTCAGTTTTTGCATGTATGTATAGATATAAGTATTTTACTTCCTGTATTTAAAAAAAAAAGTTTTACAAAAAGAAAATGATTATAATTAAGAATAAAAAGATAATTACTCAAATTCCAGCTGATGACATCCAACATGACTTAACTGAAAGGGGTCAATAGCAAGCTTCACCTAATATTTAGCTGAAACACCATGTCATAACTTAGTTGATACTTGAGAACTAACCTAACCTTTGTAGTATACTGTTCTGGGGTAGTTTACACCCATATACCATTGACATAATGGACTCGTCTTGGCTCTATATAAGCCAGACATTTTCTGCCTTTGGGCAGAGATTAGTTTACATAGTTTAATCGATCGTACATATTACCAGACTCTCTATATTCATATTGTGATCCCTTAACAGGGGGCTACAATATATACTAAATCTGTTATTTTGAGCACAAAAAAAAGCTTATAGTTTCAATACCATTTAGAAGTATAAGATGTTTTATACCTTTCCCAATGGTATAAATGAAAGAGTTTGAGTTCTGTGTGTGACCCTTATTCTAAATGCTGAATTCTGTCTTTATTATTGGTTTAAAACTTCTAGTTATATATTTTATAATATAAATTAGACCTTTATAAAAAAAAAAAAGACTGCAGACAATATTTTCTGGATTGTATGCCACATAAACAATGACTGCTGGTAGAACTGAGTAAAATCTATTATTCTGGCAGTAACTATATAACTCTCCTGATATTTTTTTGTGGCTTTTTGGATTGTCTACTCTTGGTTTTAGTTATCTTTTCTTTTTTTGTTATTACTTGAAATGTGTTGCCTGTTTAAATGCATATTCAAATGAAAAGATGCATTTCATGAATGAAGATATTGTCATCAGAAAAAAGTTTTTGGTTTCGTTTTAAACTACTAAACCTGGTTTAGCTTGAGATATTTATTTCTACAATAGAACAACAGCAAAACCAGAAAAAGGAATCTTCCTTTATTCAATGTCTAGAGATAACCATAGGCTATTAGAAAAATTTCCTTGTTTATCTGATGTTGGCATTAAGTTTCTTTACAAAGGTCAAAATATATGTTATTTTTAAAATAGGGCACTTTTTTATGAGTTACCTCCCACCGGCTGGCTGGCCATTAAGTTATTAAGTTTTTAAAGATAACTATAGACCTATTTGCTTTGCGTCTATTTTTAGGTGTTTTTTGTTGGTTTGTTTTTAATCTTCAATGAATCAGCCTACATTATGAAAATTGTCTGCTTATTGTAATTTAAAGAAAAATAAAAGAAAGAAAAAAAAAGATGAATTATTTACTAAGAGTCTTCTAAAGTATCACTATAAAAAGTAGAGTCTAAAATCTATAAAATCTCAAGGAATAAATTACAATTAAGTTTCTAAATTTTAAAATCAATAAATTAATGTAAAGATGTATTTGAAATTAGTTTTCTTTTCTACTTTATCATCTCTAAGCAAATATGCATAAGATTTTACCTATTTGCATAAAAAAAAGAAAATAAATCTCATCTTCTAAATGTCTAGTTGTCAAACATTGTTTAGAATCAATCATAAATCTGGACAACTAAGATATCGGCTCGATTAGCTTTTTTTCTGCTAAACATTTAAAGTTATGTTTTTTTTAAATAAGTTTATCATGACGACATGTAGGTTTTTTTTTAAGTTATGCAACATAAATTTAAATTCTTACAAACCTCTATTGTTATTTAATATGCCCTGTTGATCATAAACTTCTCTACCATTGCTTTAGGTCTCTCAATTTTAATCTAGAAAAAAAGCTGATTTTAACTCACTTTTAAATTCTATTTATTTCAACTAAAAGAAACATTGGAAGTTGTTTATAAGACTCTGGAATGAAATCAAGTTGGTTTAGAACAAATATGTAATGAAAATCGAATTTGAAATAAAATTATGACTTTGGTTGTTCATATGTTCCATTTAAAGAACAATGGTAGAAAAAAAGTCACTGCTTTTAGCACTGTAGAACTCAATATTTTGACGAGTAATTCAATCAATTGAAAATCCCTTTAAAAAATTCTCAAGAAAAAAAGCAATTTAAATTTTTTGAAAAAAAAAATTTCTTTTCATTAATTATGAGATTCTAATGATTTTATGATTGCTGTACAAGTGTAAATCAAAATGTTCTGAGACAAATTGAAGAAAATATCTATGGAAGTTGCAAAATTATTTTTCTACAAAAGATCCACCTAACTCAATACACACCTACAAGTGATGTTTCCATTGAGAATTTTGTTCTTGATAAAATTTTGTTGTCCTTTTTTTCACTCAGATTAAGTAAATGTCATTTGTCTTAGAACTTTTTGATTTACCTTTGTATTTGTTGCTTTCATGTTCCTCCTTGTTCATTTTCAATTTTCACTATAATAATACACAATGCATAGCTTAACCTGAGCCACATTCTTTTAGAGCAGTTCAGTTGAAATGAGTAAGGTTCCTTGTATAGTTAGAGCTTTCCTTACTGCTAAGACTTATTTGTTCTATGTTCAGGAATTCTCTCCTATCCAATTCTTCATAATTCATCATGCTTCATAGGTAGGCTGATTCATGATAGGAAAGAAACATTGCGTTTTATAAAAAGGTATTAAACTAGTCTGCAATAAAGCAGCTGCTGCAGGTAAATCATTGGCTAACCCTACCTAAAACTTATTCCCTTCCTTTTTTTCCTCAACTTTTGAAAGGATGAATGATTAGTATTCTATCTTTGAAGGCTAGTTCAGTGCAATTGGTTGCTATGTTAACTGGCTAGTTAGTAAGATCTTTGAAACTACTTGACACATCAACAACATTTTTTTTAGGTTGGAACATATTAACTAAAAAAAAAGAAAGAAACAAACAAAAAAATAACCCCAATTTAATTTAAGAAAAAAATTATCCAAATTTTTTCAAGAAAGTGTTCCTTCCAAAATAAATTAGATATTTCTGGAACCCTGCACCAAAATTTCTTTTGATATCAAATGTAATTGTAAACTCAGGAACATCAATGACCAATTATGTTGAGGGATACAGGAAACAAAAAATCTCTTGAAAATGATTCAATTGGTAATACTTATCTATTTTTGTTAAATACTTTTGGAATTTATTTTCTATTTCCCATGAGTGAAGCAGGATTGCTCTCCACCCTGATCCAGTTGAGAAAGGGGTCAGTATTCTTAATGTCTGTTCTAAGGGAATAAATTTTCAACTTCGCAACAGTTAAAAATGTCCATCTAGAATACTTAAAGGTAGTAATCCGTCCTTGATGAAGGACAATCTTTCACCATAATCTGTACTGACCAGTTATAATAATGGCGAAACAGAGCCTTTGTGCAATTTGGAATTTATTTATATATATATATTATATTTACTTGGTGAGCACCAACCCAAGTTTGGCACAATGCCATTTAACGTGCTCTTACCCAAGCTTTTTTCAATTGCGTAGTTAAGGAAACTTGTATAGAAACGCATTACTGTATGCAAATTGTAATGAATAATTTTAGTTTTAGTTTTAAATGAATATTGTGGTTTCATTTTCTAAAGAAAAGTAGGGTCTCTTACAACCATGACAATCTGATTTTTATAAGTATATATATAATTGTGTGTGTGTGTTAAGTGGTTCTCTTATGAATGAAGGATGAATGTAATGTGGGTAAAATAATGGCTGTTCATGGAAATAAAGTAGAAGAAAGTGACAATCCACAAAATACAAAGTTAGCTTTTTTTTTATTTGCTTAGACAACATATTTAGAAAATTCATATTTGACTTTTAAATGTTTAAGTTACACTATTTCATTCACATCAATGAAACTTAAGAATATCCACAAAGAAATGGTTTAACATTTAATAAATGTCACCATTAATTTCTATTAAAGAAAATAAAACTAGTCATTTTAATAAAGTTATTTAGTTGTTGTATATCGAACCTCATATACTATAGAAAACAGTAATTACCTAGGGACTCAATTAAAACACCTGAAGAAGGCCTGAGGGTCACTAGGCCGAAATGTTGTATATACAAAACATAAAAAAATCACCATTATGAAGAAAAAAGTCCGAAATAAACATTTAATTCTTTATTATAATACCTCATATCAAAAATAAAAATAAATAATAAAACTCTATTTTGTAAAAAAAACAAAAAAAAAACTCTTTCAAAGTAACATTTACGTGAAATAAACTCTAGTGTCTAATTTTAGAGAATTTATTTCACAGGTTTAAGACAAAACATAAAAGTCTCTGCAGGTGGGAATGTTTTATTCATTATTATGCGATAGTTTTTGTTTTAGGGTTGTTTTGTATTTTTTTGTTTTCCTTTTCTTCCTATTGCTTGCATGGGAATTGAAAAGAATGTCTTCTTTATTAATTTGCTGTAATTACATCTTTTATTTGTGCAGATTGCATCTACCAAAGTTAAACCATTTCTTTTTTATTCAATACAAGAGAAATATTGATATTTTCTTTGTAGAAAATTTAAAACTGATACAATGCATTGAAAACGCTTTTATGTAATATAGACATTAGAAGGAATGAAAGAAAGAAAAGCTTATAAGAATGAAAAACTTTTAAAATTGAACAACTCAAGAGAAAAATATATTGAATACTCTTTTCATAGTTACATCTTGTTTTAGATAAAAAAATATTCTTCATTTATCAATTTAACTTTACAAATATATATGTATTCGTGTGTGTGTGTCAGCACACATGTGCGTGGGGTTGGTTATTTTTAGGTTGATCTATGTATAAAGAATATTAGTGTATCTTGATGGCTATGGAGTGTACAATCTGTTCCTAAGAAAATTTGTATGTATCTGTTACTCTATCTTTTTTGCTGGTAAAAGATTTTAATTTTATAATTTTTTTAACAAAATGCTCAAGCATTAATTATGAGCCACAAATAATTGAAGAGTGGAAAATACTTAAATTGGCTGATAAAAAGATAAGATTTTAGAATTTGCAGCTATTTTATTTCAGACTTGAATCTTAATATGTCAAGTGTAGCTTTCAGGCTTGAATTCCAATATATTAAATCTGATTCTAAAGCCTAAATTCAATCCTCCTTTTATACAAAACAATCTTCTTTTCTTACATTGTCTAATCTATATACTTATAAGTATTGGATTGTCATGTTTGTTTAAGACATACTTCCTATATCCTTTTTGAAAATAAAACCAAAATAGTTATTAAACAAACAACAAAAAAGACTATTTATACATAGAGCTCTCCAGAAAAAAAAAACTATAACAGTTTTATTAAAAAAAACATAGTTTAGACGACTAAAATTTGCATATGAATGTACTGCCTTGCTATATAACAGGCTTTGTTAACTACCATTAAGAAAAACATTAGAAATAAATTTAGTATTAAAAAAGCATAAAAAATTAATTTAATATAAAAAAGCATTAGCTGTTTTCCTAGATAGTATGCTTACCTTACTAGCAAGTTTATGGCACATGGCAAAGCCTGACAATAGTTCTAAAACTTTCTCCAAAAAGGAAAACTTCCCTTTACAAAAATTAAAACAATATGAGGGGAGAGATGTTTGATTGTTTTCAGCATTAAATGATCGAAAAGGTTGACATACTGTAAAAGAAATCTATCAATCAATCCTGTGTCTAATGCAAGTTTTCCTTACTAGATTTGGCTGAATATATGAAAACATTAACTATTATTTTAAGGAAGTATTTGAAAAAAAAAAGAAAAAACAAGGATGCAATCAATAAAGAAAAAAATCTGATACATTATTGTATTGTTTTGCTTCAAGGTTTTTAAATCACATGCTATTATTCACTGCATTTCTTTTCAGAAAACAAATACACACACACTTGCTTCATTTTAGACTTATATATGTTTTAATTTTTTAATTTCATGAACATTAGCAATTCACTTAAAACTTGTATTCTACATTTGTTTGTTAAAATTACGATCTTGTAATTATGGAAAATCCAAATAATCTATATTTTTGTATATTTTACAAGATACTTTCCCAATCACTTACTCCTAATTTGAATATCAGATGAACATTGATGGTTTTTTTTTTGTAATTAAATTATTAATAATTTCAAAGAGAAAATTTGTTTTAATTTCTTTTTACATAAACTTATCAAATCAATCCTGTTCAGTGAATTGACTATTGAATTTCACTTTATCTCATTAATAGTTTTGGTAGTTAACAATAATAAATGCTAATGAATAACATCTAGAAGTCAATAAACCAGTTAATTGTTAGTAATTGATTGCATTATTAAAATATTTTTACAAGTTTCTATATTTATAAAGATTGATTTTAAAATTTAAGTGCTTTGTGTCAATTTATAATAAAATGTGAAAATATTGTTATATTGGGAAAGATTACATAAGAGCAGATTGTATCATCGATATAAATTGTCAAGAAAATAATTTACTTCCGGGGGTTGGGAAAGAAAACCAGCAGTAAGGAAAACTGAAAAGAATAAATATTCTATTGAATTTACATTAGAAGAATTTAGATTTCTTTTTGTATTCATTTCAAATCTTTATTTCCAAATGTTTTTATGTCTGTTGAAAGTGGATTGCACTTCATTTATTTTATACATTAAGAAGAAATCAAAATTTAAAAACAATTAAAAAAAGAAAAGTCTTTTTTTTAATTGTAGAACTATTTTTCTAAAAGAATTTAGTATTATGACAATCAATTTGATGTAACAGAGCAAAAGAAAAGTGCTTTCTACTGTTTTTTTATGTTCAGTCTTGGATTTTACTTTTTGGTTCATCTTCCACTTAAATTTTTTTCAATAGCATCTATCTTTATTTTTTGTTTCCATGTGGTGCTTCCATAGTTTTACTGTTTTTAATTTATAATTGTCATTATTTATTTTTTAAACTACTTATTGCTTTGCTAATGGAGATTTTTTTTTAATCAAAGTTAACTTAATTTGAATCTAGGTTATTTGTTAATAGATTTTTATTTTTATTTTTATTTTAAACTATAATTAGATTTAATAGATTTATTTGTAGAAGTGAAGCAAAGTGTATGAGGTTCTATTGAAAATCTTTGTTGTGTTTTTGTTTTAATTTAATTTTTCCTTCCTTTTCTTTAAAAAAAAAAAACAGATTTTTGGGGGGTAATTAACAATTAAGCACTAAATTTGAAGATTGTTTAACAGCAGAAAGAAAGGAATTTGTTGTCATAAAAAAAAAATAGGAAAAATGTGTGTGGGGTGTAGGATGTAATTCTCCTAGACTTGTTAAATCCTTTCTGGAAATTTAAAAGTACTGCAGCAGGTTGAAAATTGTGTGGAATTTTTAAGTTTTGCTATCAAATCAAGAAGAATGCATTTGAACTCTTTTGGACTTATACCCTTGTACAAGGTATGAATATCTCTATAACTCTAGGTTAAATGATTTGATCAGTTTAAAGGCTTTGCTAGCAATCTGGTAATTGAATTAAAAAAAACATTGCTGTTAAAGTTGAGGTGCTGTTAAACAGAGCAAACCATCTATCTGCCAGCAGTCTATTGCCACAAGTAAAAGATAAGTATGTTGACTGGTACAAAAATGATTCTCTTCACTTTTAATGAATAGATAATTTTTTAAGTTTTTTTTTTTTAAACTTTTCTATTATCCATTACTTTCTTGTATCCCTTGTAAAATAGGTGGATTCTTTTTTTTTTTTTATTTTAAGCATTAAATTATTGTGCATATTAACACTTTCTGTTATCTTTACTGGCTTATTATTATAAGATTAGAATTTAGAACTTGCAGAAAAAAAATGTACATAAGAGTAGGTTATCTGGGCTTTCTTTCCATACCAAGGTTTTGTGTAAATGCTTGTAAGCAATAGAGAAACATAAGTAAGCATGTTAAAGACCCATTTTTAAGAAACAATTTCGATGATGGAAATTAAAATATACTCTAATGATAAGAGGTCTGTTTTGTTTGGAAAAGAAAGAATGGTGTTTTTTATAAAATGCATTGGAATGTTGGTCAACATTATTTGAATGCAATTGTTGGTTTGTTTGGCTGGAAATTTGATTTTCATATTTTGATAAATACGACAAAAACAAAACAGAATAAAACATTGAAATTTAATTTCCATTGAATAGAATTGTTATGAAGGAAAGGCACAGGTATAGAAGAAAAACGAAGGACGCATGAGTTAGCTTAGGAAGCTTTATTCTACGAATAATTCCAGTAGCAAACTGAGGGCGATTTATCGCCAAGAGTATTTATACAAATTTTTAATTCCCGAAGAAATTAGCATGTGTGAGAAATCAACTATTACTACTACTAATTCACCACAAGAATTTTAGATAAAAACAAAACAAAAAAAAATTGTTTATATACATGTTTTTGTGTGTTAATCTATTTAAAAAAAATGGAAAACAAATTTTCGATAATTTATGATAGAAAAAAAAACAAACACAAACAATATTTGTAATGCCGGTTTGTTTCAGATAGACATTTGTCAATGCAGGCTTTTTATTTTTTTGAAAGTGTCCACTTGTGTGTTTCTTTGTTATTAGAAATGATCAGTATAACGAAGCCAGAATATTGTACTTTGTGGTTTTATCAATTAAGAGGTTAGTCTTCCAAGATCATCATCAAGGGTTTAACCCTGATTGTGTTCTTATTATTTCTAAGAATGAATTAAAATCTGTATAGAACTACCAAAATGTTATTGATATTAATAACAAACAGGTTATTTACTTATAGTACAGTTGGAAATATAATAAATGATGTATGCTATGACTTTAAAAACACTAGTTAAGTTTTTACAATGATTAATTTAAATAATCCTAATTAATCACTTATGAAATAACAACAGAATTAAATTGTATTTTACAAAAATGAAAACAGAAATCATTAAAAGCTTTCCTTTTAATGAATGAATCTGTGGTTTTGGTAATCGTAATGGGAGAGTTTCAAATTATCTTTTGGAAGGTCTATTATTTTATAAATACCACAAAACAACACTAGCAAAAGAACCACTTAATAGGAATTATTATTATTATTGTTGTTAGATATATGCTTTATTTATTTTCTTTTTTCTATTCCTTCTTTAATTTTATTTTCTTTGTAAAAGTTTTTGGCTACTTTTCAAATAGACATTAACAAATTCTATTGTTGCAGTGATACAGATTGGTTTTAGAAACTAGGGGAACCTCAAAGAAACATATGGGGACTATAATAGTTTTTTTGGTTTTGATTTTTAATGTTATTTGACAATTAGGAATGTTTATTTTATGATTTAATTCCGAAAAAGAAATTGGCAGTTTGTTTAGAAGAAAACCTCTACAATAATTTAGATGAAAAGCAAAGTAGGAGAAAACTAGTTTCTAGTTCATCTCTTTTTCTTCTAGTCTAGTCTTCATGACCTATTATGAATATTTTGCTTTCAATTATATATATATATATATATACATACACACACACACACACAGAATGATGGATTTCTCAATGTGTTTTTGTGTTTAATAACTACAACTTTTTCCTTTTTGTTCTTGTCTGATTTTAAAAATCTTGTCTTTTGTTCTTCCTTGGGGCATTTAGCTTTTGATAGTTGTTAGACACCATTGGATACAAACTTAATCTTGATACTTAATGAATCTTAAATATGCTTAACCACTTTAGATTATCATCATAGCCATTGATAATAATGATTTATTCATTTTTATATTGTATATTTATATATATATATATATATATATATATATATATATTATTCTAAGTAATAAAGTTGCTTAAAATTATAGTTAGAGTGCT
>JAUZSX010334339.1:5000-10873 GCA_034780655.1 Idiosepius hallami | reverse complement strand
CTCGGGCTCTGGAATCGTATTACGCAAGTTCAAATCCCAGTCAAAACCATTAATTTCACTTTGGCTGCCTCAGGCAGATGGGGCTCATTAGCTTGGGAGAGCCGCCCATCTAGGTGAAGGGTAACACCGAATGTAAAAAGCCTGGGTAAGAGCACGTAAAAACGGCCTTGAGCCAAACTTGGGTTGGTGCTCACCAAGTAAATAAAATATACTCCAGAATCAAATGACTTTCTATGTCTCTAACTCTTTAACTTTTAACCAACCCTGACCTTTGACATTTTGTCTCTAATCCCATTTTTGTCCATTGCAATCAGATTTAAGCACTTTAATTTAAAAAAGATGAATCAGCTTCTTTGTTTTGTGATTTCCCGTCTGCCCTCTAGAGTTCATTTCTCCTGTTGCAATATGTTCCCTCTTCACTTTCATCCTGAAACGTATATGTCATGTAATAAACTTAAGTATTTATTAGTTTTTAATACTTGTAATTAAATGGTTTAATGAAATGCTTAATATGAATATAAATAATTTAACATCTAACTTTCTTAACCATAGTAATATTGTTCATTGTTCTCTTTATGATTATTATTTGTGGTGGGAGGGACATTCTTGGTCTCAGTATATCAGCTTCAAAATCAGAATTTTAAACTCATTAAGACAAGTAAAGTTAGCAAGATTGCTGTTTGAAGGAAAAATTGCCTTGACTCTTTTTGAGTCCTTTTTCACTTAAACGGAACATTTTCTCTAATTACCGTTTTTATGTTATTACAGAAACAAAATCGGTATTTGAGTTTTAAATAAGTTCTTTTTTAAAAATAAACAATATAAGGTGTATAGGTTCTTTTTTTTAAAAATAAACAATATAATTTTTTTTCTTAAATTTCAAACAAGAAAATGATTAAAACTTTTTTAGATTTTAGAGAAGAAAATTTTTTTTAAATTTAACTAGAAAACAAAACTTTTTTTTTTAACATTTTTTTGTTTAAAAAATTATTTAATTAAAAAAAAAAGTTCTGTATTTATTAAAAATCAATAAATATTGTTTATTTTCCGCTTTTGTTTATTCATTGTTTCCATAATAACATAAAAACGGTGATTAGAGAAAACATCCTGATTATGTAAAAAAAAAAAGGAGTCCTGGCTATTTTTTTCCTTCAAACTGAAATCTTGCCGACAAGTTATATGATATTTACTTGGTGAGCCCTAACCCAAGTTTGGCACAAGGCCATTTTTATGTGCCCTTACCCAGGCTTTTTATATTCGGTGATACCCTTCACCTAGATGAGCTGCTCTCCTGAGCTAACGAACCCCATCTGCCTGAGGCTGCTAAAGTGAAAATAATGGTTTTTGACTGGGATTTGAACTCGCGTAATACGATTCCCGAGCCCGAGCTTTTACCAATGCTCCAACGTCGCTGCAAGGGCCTTGACAAGTACATACTTTGAAAAAAAAGAATATTGTCACAACCCTAGCCATTAGCTCCTCTCAAAGCAATTGGGAGTCAACAGTTAGCGACATATGAATAGTGCAAAGCTAGGCTTAGATACAACCATAGGTTACACTCCTTCTTCTTGGCAGAGCTTCGCGAACGAAGATTTCAAGGTGGCTGCCCATGCCAATCACAGGCACGCCTGTGGCTGATGAGCCCGATACGGGACAAGCAGGCCCGGCCACAGCGACCGCAAAGAAAGGTCATCTCGGCAACCTCCACTGAGGTCTCCCGGGTCTTCCTGTTGTGGCGCCTCTCCCGCAGGTTGGCTGTGCGGGAGGCCTCAAAGGAAGTAACGGCATGATAGACTGTCTGCCGCCACGCGTCCCGGTCAGCAGCAAGACTAGTTCTCTTAGACAAACAAATAAACATAAACAAAATAACATACGGGCATTTTTTTCTCTTTATTGTTTACACCCAGTAGTATGGTGCACTCACTGGTGTGGTGCACTGGGCAGCAAATTATTTTTTTTTTCTGTTTTTGTTGCATATAATACTTGTTTTTACAAGAAAGAGTCGCTAACCTTATGCTCAATCGTAACACCTAATGGTGCACTGGGCAGCAAATTAGTTTTTTTTTTTGCTATTTTTGTAGCATACTTGTTTTTAAGAGTTAGAGTCACTAGCCCTATGCTCAATCATTACACCCAGTGGTGCACTGGGCAACAAATTGGTTTTTTTGCTGTTTTTGTAGCATACTTGTTTTTAAGAGAAGAGTCACAAGCCCTATGCTTAATCGTTACACCCAGTGGTGTTTAGGTATCTGTGTGTGTGTGTGTGTGTTTAGGTATCTGTGTGTGTGTTTGTGTTTAGGTATCTGTGTGTGTGAGTGTGTGTGTGTGTTTAGGTATCTGCGTGTGTAAGTGTGTGTGTGTTGGTGGTGAATTTAATATTTAAATTGAAATCGAATTAATTCCCTTCAACCAGATATTAATATATATTTTTATTTTTTTCTTCTTTATTTTAAGCTGACCTTTTTGATAACCAACGCCAGTTTGGATTCGAATGTCTTCCAATCATCGACGCCTTTTCTTCCCGCCTCAAAAAACGACGCTTTTTATGCAAATCCGAACGAAACAACAAACAACAATGATTCACTTCAATCCAATCAATCTTTTTCTTTTTCAACTCCATTAATAAACAAAGACAATTATCTTTGGAATCTTAGTTTAAAAGCAGCCGCTAAAAATCTTCTTGTGATTATATTTTTGGCAATTTTAATGCTCATCGGTTGCATCGGAAATCTTTTGGTTCTCTACGTTTACAGTTGTCGATTCAAACGTTCCTCTTCCAGTTATTTCATTATTTCTCTCGCCATTTTCGACCTCCTTGCAACTACGATTTCCATCCCAACCGAAATTTATGATATTATGAACAAATATACTTTTAATCATAAATCTGTCTGTATTCTATTGCGCTACTCCGGAACGTTTGTGCAGTACGCCTCGGCCTATCTTTTGGTGGGTGTGGCCATCGACCGTTACATTAAAATTTGTCACCCCCTCAAGATGATCCCTCCTGTGAAGATCAAGTGGATGTGTTTGACAGCCACAATCACTGGATTTCTTTCTTCCATTCCGACAATAATTTTATTCGGTTTAAAAAAAGAAAAAACCAAAACTCCCTGGATCTACGGATGGAACTGTTCAATTGCCGAAAGATTTCGTCGTTCTAAATTACTTCGATATTATTTTAATGTCGTCACGGCTTTGTTTATGTTATGTGTGTTCATCATGGTTGTTCTTTACGCTTTGATTTGGTTTACAGTGAAGCGCCGGAAGCGTTCAGTGATCGGTGACTCAGTGAAGAGACGCTCGAGTGACTCTGACAACGGAAGACCCACACGACTGAAAAAGCAATGCAGTACAAACAGCGATGATAACAACAATTCTGTGTTTCTTGAAGAGGGGGAACAACGCGCATCTTTAAAAAGAGGGCGTCGGCGTCGGATGAGCAGCGTTTCTGCCGTATTGAAAAAGATCAGGGTCACTCGAACGACCCTTCTTCTTTTTGCCGTCACAGCAGCTTTTATTATTAGCTATTTGCCATCCATTATGGCGATGGTCTTTCAGAAAAAAATCTTCAGACTTCGACAAGGTGAACTCATCTACACATTTTTTGTTAAATTCACTTTTATCAACAACGCCATTAACCCAATTATTTACAGCTTCCTTAACGTCAATTTTCGCAATGAATGCAAAAAGGTTTTCCAGAAATTCTATTGCGGTCAAAAACTGCCGCCATCGAGACAGACATCAATGGAAACTGAAGAAGATACCAAGTAGAAATGCATTGTGGGTCTTTGATATTGTTCTTATTGAAAACTACTTGCAAACAAGGAGAAACATTGTTTGATAGAACATTTTTATCTGTTCTTGTTTTTAAAGTAATGAAATTAAATTTAAAAAAAGTACTTATTATATGTGGTAGATGTACATATGTGTAGAAATGCATTGTGGGTCTATGATATTGTCATATTGAAAACCACTTGCAAACAAGAAGAAACATTGTTTGATAGAACATTTTTTTGTCGGATCTTGTTTTTAAAGCAAGAAGTAATGAAATTAAATAAAAGAAAAAAAAGATTTCTGGAAAAAAGTACTTACTACTTATGGTAGATGTACATATGTGTAGAAATGCATTGTGGGTATTTGTCATTGTTCTTATTGAAAACAACTTGCAAAGTTAACAAGAAGAAACAATGTTTGATAAAACATTTTTATTGGTTCGTCTTTTTAAAGCAAAAAGTAATGAAATTAAATTTAAAAAAAATTCAAGAAAAAAGTGTGGTAGATATAAGAACTATGAGGAAAATTTAATTCAATTTTTAACAAACTATCCTGCAGTGACGTGCTTAGACACATAGCGGCCCCGACACAGAAAGCGCCTTGCAGCCCCATTACCCTAAAAAAGCAACTTGAACGCCCACAAGACTCCAATCAAAGTCAATATATAAATACGTATAGAAATATATATAGAGACAGACACGGATAGAGAGATGGGTTGACAACATGGGTTAAATCTAAGTGTAAGAATGATTTTCTAGTTAATACTGAAGCCCTATCTTCCCTCAAGTAATGGATTAAATGTGCAAGACTTCAATGGCGGATGTGGCGAATGATGTCCACAGTGACATAATGGCACTGAAGGCGATAGAAGGCTGCAACAGAGGATGGCCTCCAGTCGTCGTGGATCTCTCTCCATGCCATTGGAACCAGGTCCTCCTCTGCCAAGGGGCCGTGCGGTGACTGCAGGTGCATCAGTCTCCCCACGTTAAAAAACATCACTCACAGGCGTCCTCCCGAAAGGGTCCACAGAACTAAGACGGAGGACAGTCATACTCGATAACGAGTTACCACCAATGAATGAATGGCTAAACCCTTGTTTGAAAAACTTTAGGCTTCAAAAGACTTTTTTGAAAACTTTGTACAATATCTGCTCCACATTTAACGAAGATAATTTGACTAAAGCCGGTCAAATTACAAGTAATAACAGTATGAACCAAGATCAACCAAGATCGGACGCTATAGAGACAAATGGAAAAATAATTGTCAATTCGATTTGAAAATTCATTTTGTTTGTAAAAAAACAAAATGAATTTTTGTGACTCTTTTTTTTCAATTTCAAAACCGCCATTTTGAATTGTCTTTTGATTTTAAAAATAAAAATCAAATAAAAAGTTTTTTGAAAAATTTTGATTTATTTTTTAAATACGTTCTTCAAATGCAAATCGTTTTTCTTGTATTATTTTTCATCTACCTCTTCCCGGGTTTTTCTGTTTTCTACCCCTTCTTTATCTCTTTCAGTCGAATTCTATCTATCCTATTCATCTATCTATCTTACTGTATTTCTGTCTATCTATTTTAGTGTATTTTTATCTATCCATCCTACCTATCTGTTGAAATTCAAAAAAGTGTAAGGTCTTGAATGAAAGTTTATTATTAAGTTTCTCGTAATATGAATCGGTTCATTAATTATATGTTAAAGTTGATTGAAAAAGACTTTACGCCACTCAGAAGGTACTTGTCTCCTTGTTTATAAGGTTTGAATGGGTTATGAAAAAGAGTATCAATCATCCGCATCTTAAATCGGCCTTGTGCCAAATTTTTATTTTTTTACAATTAAATATAAAGATAATGGAGTCTCTCTGACGAGAGTATTCTGTCGGTGACAAACATTATTTCGTTTTGTAGTTGTGGTTATTAGTCTATTTTTAGTTTTTTTAAAAAGGGACACCACTCAGAAGGCACTTGTCTCCTCCTCAACTTCCGAAGAAGAAGAGGAACGATCCTCAATGATGAGTCCGTAGGGTAAGAGCAATCAACCCACAGGTCTCATCGGCTTCACGCTCAGAGACAAGAGCTTTCACTCCTCATCGTGGTGTGTC
>JAUZSX010334328.1:0-10874 GCA_034780655.1 Idiosepius hallami | reverse complement strand
TCAAAAAATAAAAAAATAAAAAAAAAGAAAGAAAGAAAAAAGAGAAAACGTCAAAAAATAAAAAAGGAGAAAGAAAGAAAGAAAGAAAAAGAGGAAACGTCAAAAAATAAAAAAGAAGAAGAAAGAGAGAAAGAAAGAAAGAAAAAAGAGGAAACGTCAAAAAATGAAATAAAGAAGAAAGAAAAAGAGGAAACGTCAAAAAATAAAAAAGAAGAAAGAGAGAAAGAAAGAAAGAAAAAAGAGGAAACGTCCAAAAACAAAAAAGAAGAAAGAAAGAAAGAGAGAAAGAAAGAAAGAAAAAAAGAGTAACGTTATGGGCCATCCAAGACAAACTAGAAAAAAATGGTAAGGTACCTGGCAAAGTAAAACAAACTAAAAAGAAAACGCGAAAAATAAAAAAGAGAAGAAAGAAAGAAAGAAAGAAAGAAGGGGAAACGTCAAAAAAGAAAAGAAAAGAAAAGAAAAGAAAGAAAGAAAAAAGAAGGTAACGTCAAGCGCCATCCAAGACAAACTAAAAGAAATGGTAAAGTATATCAGAATGCAATTAGTTTTCTAATGCTTTTTTTTATAATAAATTCATTTCTAATGCTTTTCTCTAATAAATTCATTTCTAATGCTTTTCTTTTATAAATTCATTTCTAATGCTTTTTTATGCTAAATAATTTTCTAATGCGTTTTTCTACTAAATTAATTTCAAATGGTTTTCTCTAATAAATTCATTTCAAATGCTTTTTATTATAAATTTATTTGAAATGCTTTACTGTACTAAATCCATTTGAAATGCTTTTTTTTATAATAAATTCATTTCTAATGCTTTTCTCTACTGAATTAATTTCTAATGCTTTTCTCTACGAAATTAATTTCAAATGCTTTTCTCTAATAAATTCATTTGTAATGCTTTTCTCTAATAAATTAATTTCAAATGCTTTTCTCTTATTAATTTATTTCTAATGCGTATTAATACTAAATTAACTTCTAATGCTTATTTATACTAAGTTCTTTTCTAAAGCTTTTCTCTAAGGTAGCTAAAATAGCTTATTAAATAGAAAGCCAGTAACGTGTCTCTATGCAAATTTTAATTCTTTTTAACTATTGTAGTTTCTTTTACCGAAGATCTATATGTACAAACGGGATTTTAAAAATTATTAGCGTAGTTTATTTTCTAAATAGCTACAGAATATAGTGTCTGATCATTGGCAGTCACTCGTGGTCGAGTATGACTATCCTCCGTTTAGGTCCCTGTGGATCCTTTCGGAAGGACGCCTGTGTGTTATGTCTGTTTAACGAGGGGAGACTGATGCACTTGCAGTCACCACACGGCCCCTTGGCAGAGAAGGACCTGGTCTCAATGGCATGGAGAGAACCACGACGACTGGAGGCCATCCTCTGTTGCAGCCTTCTCCGCCTTCGGTGCCGTTGTGTAATTGTAGACATCATCCGCCACATCCACCGTTTAGGTCTTGGACGATTTAACCCATAGCTGGAGAGAAGGTTTGGTTTCATACCTTTCCCAAGGGTATAAGTCAACACGTTAACGTAGACGGAACAACTTGGATTCGAACCCGCGTAGTACGGTTCCTGAAGTCCAACGAACAGATTTTTTATAGCTCTCTATATAAAAGAGATAGAATTGGTTTTTGGCATTATCAAAAATCCTAAAACCTGCTTCTCCATTGACCGCTGACACTGTCTGATAATAAAATCTTTGCTCTTAGTAATAATTCCCCATCAACCATTACACCAAGTGGTGCGTTAGGCAGCAAATTTTTTTGCTGTTTCCGTAGCATACTTGTTTTTTTACGAGAAAGAGTCGCAAGTCCTATGCTCAACCCCCAACCAAGAGGATTATTTGTGACCCCCCCCAAAAAAAAAAAAAATGTTTGAAATGTTCTAGAAAAAAACATCAAAATATTCTAACAGAAATGAAAGGGGGGCCAGGAAAAAAGTTGTTCTAACTTAACCCTTTCGAACCTAGAGGGACGATGTATCGGCCCTGGTGACCTAAGGTAAAGAAAACACCGAAAAATTGTGGTCTAATAGAACTCATTTTAGTGACTACTTGGTCATTTTGTTAAATAAGGGTTCTAAGGATTTAGATGAAGTCTCCAGATGCCACAAAGGTGAAACCCCTAAGTTAATACAGACCGATTATTACAAATAGGCGGCAAGGTGGAGGCTTGGTAAAAGCTCGGACTATGGAATCGTATAACGCAAGTTCAAATCCCAGTCAAAATAATTGGGCGGCGAGTTGGAGCATTGGTAAAAGCTCAACCTTTACCCGAATCGGGCAGATGGGGCTCGTTAACACGGGTTGTGTAGCTTATCTAGGTGAAGGGCAACACTGATCTTAAAAGCCCACAAATGGTCCTCCAGGTAGAGTGTTGAGCATAGGGCTAGTAACTATTTTTCATAAAACAAATATGCTACGGAAACAGCAAAAAAAAAAAAAAATTGCTGCCCAACGCACCACTGGGTGTAATGGTTGATGGGGAATTATTACTAAGAGCAAAGGTTTTATTATCAGTCAGTGTCAGAGGTCAATGGAGAAGCATATTCTGCAAGACATGCTTGTGTGTCTGCCATATTTGTGCGTCCTCTGTTATTGTGTGTCCGCTATTTATTGAACCAATGTCAGCACCGACCGCCATAAGATACCTGACCTCTCCATTTCTTTTCAAAAGGGAGTGGATGGGGTGTTTGGAGTTAGGGGTAAGGTTAAGAAGAAGCGTGAGCTTTGGCGAACAACGAGGGTAATCGAAACCCGCTTAACTGTGACAGCCAGAGACGGAAAGACTATTAATAGGAAAAGGGCGGTTGTCGCCGCTGTAGAACTAACATCAGCCATCCCAACGCTAACAACAACAACAATCATAACAACAACAACAACAACAACAACAACAACAATGTTGATCTGGCAGGAACCGGCGCTGCTTCATTTATAACGGAAAGCCTGTTCAGTAATAAGATGAGTGACCACTTAGAAATATCAGTTGTACGGTCAAATCCCGTTGGAGACACCAGTAACCTCTAGATCACCAAAGTTAAGCAACGGAGAGCCTGTTAAGTACCAAGATGGGTGACCAATTAGAGATATCAGTTGTACGATCAAATCAAGTCGAATACACCAGATCCCACTAGATCACCAAAGTTAAGCAAGGTGGAGCCTGTTCACTACCAAGATGAGTGACCACTTAGGAATATCAGTTGTACGGTCAAATAACGTTTGAGATACCAGTTCCCTATAGATCACGAAAGTTAAGCAAGCCCGTTGGCGGTTCTTAGCACGAACAGTGGAATCCATCAAGGAATTCGAACTGAACGGCCCATCCTTCCATTCCTGATACCAAGCCCCTCAAACCGACCAATCAGGTGAGCTGCTTAACGGCTAAAAGAGTTACTCCCTTGGGTAAGGGCTGGGTGTCTCAGAATAGTCTGAGATTATGGAATTATTCCTTTAAGATTGGGAGAGTCTGATCTGAGCCCAGGAGAGAATTTTATGTTTAAAAAACAAAAAGTAAAAAAAACAAACAAACTTTAACAACAAAACAACAACAGTATCAACAACAACAACCATTATCATAAACATCACCAACATCACCACCAGCACCACCATCATGAACTTAAAAAGCACTATCATTAGTCTTAATATTGATACCACTAAAATCCATCGTCATCCCCATCATTACAATCATCATCATGATTACTATTATTATTATGGATATCAGTAAGACCATCATTGGATCGCCTGACTCCTTTATTATTATCCTTATCATCATCCTTATCATCATCACCATCATCATCATCATCATCATCATCATCACCACCACCACCATCCTCCTCCTCCTCATCATCATCATCATTTCATCTTAATCAAAATAATAGTAATGATAAAAAATAATAATAATGATAATAATAATATTTTTTATAATCATCATCATCCTCATCATCATCATCACCACCACCACCACCACCACCACCACCATCCTCCTCATCATCATCATCATCATTTCATCTTAATCAAAATAATAATAATGATAAAAATAATAATAATGATAATAATAATAATCTTTTTTATAATCATCATCATCCTCATCGTCATCCCCTTCATTATCATCATTATCTGTATAATCTTCTTTATAATCAGGGGCGGTCGACGAGGATCAGTGGATATGCAATCGGACTTCAGAACCGAGGACAGTCTTACTCGACAACGAGTGAGCGCCGATGATGAATCATAAAAGATTACCATTAGGCGGACTATAATGTTATTAATTATCGTTATGATGCTGGTGTCAGTGTTTGGTGATGACGGTGATGATGATGATCAGGACGACAATATTAGAGGAGGGGGTTCGTTAGATGATAATGATGACGATGAGGATGGTGAGGGTGTCGATTCTGGGGGTGGAGGCGACGGTGGTAGGGGGTGGCGTTCGAGCTGGCGGTGACAGTCTCGTAAGAGTGCTTATCAGGATCAGGATTATTTTCATAGTCGAATCGACGTGGGTTTTTTTTTTAATTGCAGCGGTGACAGGAAGTTCAAGGTGAGGGTGGTGGAGGCCGTTGTTTATAGTTAGTAACTTTATGATGATGATGATGATGATGATGATGATGATGATGATGATGATGATGAAGAGAAAATTGATGATGAAGATTAGGATGACGTTGACGATGAAAATGATGAAGAGGATAAAGATGATGGTGAAGAAGATGAAGATGAGGATAATGATGATGGTGATGATGATGATGGTGATGATTTGTTTGCTTTTGTCTGATTGTCTATCCACTGAGCCACGTCGACTGTCTTCATTATCATCATCATCATTATGATCATCATCATCATGACAATCATTTTAAAAACTATTCGAACCTGCGTAGTACGGTTCTGAAGTCTGATTGTATATCCACTAGGCCACGTCGACTGCCTTCATCATCATCGCGTTGATCATGATGACAACTATTTCTTCCTGTTTGATGTTGATCATTATAATACCATCATCAACACCATCATTACAATCGTAATCACAAAATCGTAAAAACTATTCGAACCCGCGTAGTACGGTTCCAAAGTGTGGTTGTCTATCCACCGGGCCACGTCGACTGCCTTCATCATCACCATCATCATCATCATCATCATCATCATCATCATCATGACAATCATTTCTTCCCCTTTGATGTTGATCATTATAATACCATCATCAATACCATCATTACAATCGTAATCACAACATCGTACAAACTACCCGCCAGCCAGTCACGAAGCTTTGCCTTTTGTCTGTTGTCTTCTTTTTAACGCTATTCGATCAACATTAAAATGTCTGATATCCGTTCGAAAAAAAAGTTATTTTCGATTTTTCTTATCTTTTATTATCTACGGTTAATTTTAATTTTAATATCTTTCTTTTTTCTTTTTACTTTTTTAGTTTGATTGTAATGATATTCATTACTCTGTCTTTCTTATTTTTTTTTATTTTCTTCTTTTTTATATTTATCTGTCTGTCATCGAAGCATCATTTTTTAAAGATACAGGTATGTCTTTTGCAATTCTTGTAGAAATTATTATTATTATTTTTTTGTTTTTGAATTCGCCTCTTTATGAATAAATTAATGATTTATTCCGTTCTTTCTTTCTTTCTTTCTTTCTTTCTTTCTTCTTTTATTTCTTTTAGTTTTTCCTTTCTTTCTGTCTTTCTTGTTTTAAATTCTTTCTCTCTTTCTTTCTTTCTTTCTTTCTTTCTTGTTTTGAATTCTTTCTTTCTTTTTGTTTCTGTGTTTCTTTCTCTCTTTCTTGTTTTAAAATCTTTCTTTCTTTCTTTCATTATTTCTTTCTTTCTTAGTTCATTTCTTTCAGTTTCTTCCTTTCTTTCTGTCTTTCTTGTTTTAAAATCATTCTTTATCTCTTTCGTGTTAGAAAATTCTTTCTCTCTTTCTTTCCTTCTTGTTTTAAATTCTTTCTTTCTTTCTTCTTACCCTCTTTTCTTTCTTTTAGTTTCTTTCCTTCACTCATTCTTGATTTAAAATCTTTCTTTCTTTCTTTAGTTTCTTTCTTTCTTTTTACCTCCTTTCTTTCTTTTAGCGTCTTCTTTCTTTCTTTCTTTTAGTTTCTTTCCTTCTCTCTTTCTTGTTTTAAATTCTTTCTTTCTTTCCTCCTTCCTTTTTTTCAACCCCTTTTCTTTTTTCAGTTTCTTTCTTTTTTCTTGTTTTAAATTCTTTCTTTATTTCTTTTTTTCTTTCTTTCTTCGTTGATTTGTTCCTCTCTTTTCTTTTAGCCTTTTTGTTTCTTTGTTTCTTTGTAGCATTAATTTCATCGACCTTTACACCAAGTGGTGCGTTGGGCAGAAATTTATTTTTTTGTTGTTTCTGTAGCATACTTGTTTTTACGAGAAAGAGTCGCTAGCCTTATACTGAACCTGGAGGAAATTTTAGGGCTTTGGAACCAGTGTTGCCTCGCAACTAAATGAGATACTCTTCAGAGTTAGCAAGCCCCATCTCCCCTAGGTAGCTAAAGTAAGATGCAATGGTTTTGACTGGAATTTGAACTCGCGTAATACGATTCCATAGCCCGAGCTTTTACCAATGCCCCACCTCACTGACCTTCTTTGTAGGATGACGGACAGGAGGAGCCGATCCATTATTTTCCGAAATCATGAACTACCCGAGAAAGACTGTAAGGAAATAGTTTGGAGTGCTTACAACCTTCCTCACAACGCAACAAGGTCTCAGAAAGTTCATTCCCGGAAGGGAACTTCTTCGTGGCGATTTTAGTGTGAGGAAGTCTTTTGCTAACCCCGGTCAAAAACTACATTGTCGTGTTTTTCCACCACTGTCCATTGTGTCTCCTTCGACTGTCGGAGGCTGTTCTCTCTTGTCCATCCTCGTGCTGTTCTCCAAAGTTGTTATTTAGGGCTGGAATCAAATAGCGATTCAAACAACACGAAGACATTTTTGGTTAAACATCTTTATCCGCATTCTTTCGACTTCTTCCCTCATTACCTACATTGCAGATTTTTTTTCACGGTCACGTTGCCACTCTTATAATAAAGAATCCCCGAATTCCATACAGTATTAGATCAAAAAGCCCATGAAAAAAAACTACGAGTGGATAAAAACAAACATTTATAGAAAAATATTTGTTTCAGCATTAAATGACTTAAAAAGGTTGATATGCCGTAAATTAAACAAACAAACAAGCAAATACATAATGCAGAAAGTCTTTTATATTAATGTTGTAGATATTTTTAAAAGAAAAGATTACAATCAAGATATATATTCTTATTTATTTATGTAATTTGCTCGTTGAAAATGACACCATTTGAAAAAGGCGGCGACCATCTTAAAAATGGTGAAAATCGCAATAGCCAACGATTATTTTGAAACAGTATAATATGACCAACATCTGTGCCAATTTTCATGATTTGCTCACAAAGTGTAGTACTATTCGGCTTAAAATTGTCAGTTATTCTCTCCGCTACGGAACAAAACCGAGAGGTCCCGGAAACTCCTGATTTTTGTCGAGCGGGCTTATACCCCTAATCCAGTGGTTCTCAAACTATATTGAGATTTTTTGCATGGCGGTCTCTTTATGATATTTTAGATGGCTCACGGGCCTACAACAACGATGTCATTATGACTGTAACAATCCGAAATGGGCTAGTCGATAATTTCAAGTACTGAATGGACTCTTCTTGGTCCCCCTTCAACCCCTTCGCGGTTCCCTAGGGGACCGTGGACACCAGTTTGAGAACCACTTAGGCCCTAATCACATTACATCTTTTACTTTTTTGAAATTTTCTTTCTTTGTTTCTCTCTCTCTTTTTTTTTTTAGTTTCTAACTTTTTTTCTTTTTTAAAATTTTTTTTTTCTAGATAATTGTTTCTCTATTGCATTCGTTCGTAATAATCATAGGATAATAATCTACAATGGTTTGGACCAGTTGTTTTCAATGTGGGCGGTACCGCCCCCTCCAGGCCGATATGAACTTTCAGGGGGCGGCACTGGAAGTAATTAATCGGATGAGGGGGCGTTAAAATAGTGAAGGGGGCCTTAGAACAATTAGAGTAAAATTTTCAATTGATGTTGGTAGAAAGGCTGGAAAAACAGGACGATTCAATTAAGCGTTCCCCAGCCGCTACAAATAGACGTTCATGCGTGTACACTTCCACTATATATTCTCCAAGATGTACAGCCGTTATGAAGTTCGTTGGAAGGGGGGGCGCTGGAATTTTCGTTTATCAGTGAAGGGGGCACTGGATTTTTAGACCAGTGGTGAAGGGGGCGCTGGCAAAAAAAGTTTGAAAACCACTGGTTTAAACCTTTTGGCCCACGGCTCATAGTATGATGTTAAAGGGAGTATAGTATATTTTTGTCTTTTTTTACCTGTTAAAATATATTTGTTTTTTTTTCTTGTGAAATTTCCATTATAAAGCCCTTTAGGCAGATAGCCTGTAGTATGATGTACATGGGAGTATTGATATCTGTTTGTCTAATTTATCATTTCTACTCTAAGTATAGTTCAGAAATGGTACAATTTTCAGTGATAAATGAATTGATATTTGTTTGTCTATTTTTAAAAATTCTACTCTAAGAATATTTCAGAGAAGTTAAAATTTCCATTGAAATAGACTTATGGGCGGATAGTATGATGTTCATGGGATTATTGATATTTTTTTATTTTTGTTATTCTACTCTAAGTATAGTTTAGAGAAGGTAACATTTCCATGATAAAACCCTTTGGGTAGATAGTATGATGCTCATGGGGGTATTGGAAATAGTTTGACATTTTTCTTTCATTCTTGGTCTAAGGCCAAAGAATAACAACCTTTGGTGATATAGACATTTGGGTCCATAACCTCTTGTATGATGTTCGGGGGAGAGCTGGCAATGGTTTGTTTTTCTATCATTCTAAGAGTCGGTCCGGAAATAAAAAAAAAATGTTATAGACCTTTAGACCCTCCGCCAAATAATTCAATTATTATAAGATTTATTATTTAATCAATAATTGATGAAAAATTTTAGGATGATTGGATGATTCTCTGAATTTCAATGAATTATTAAAGATTGTCGATAAACGGAGCAATTTTAGATTCTACCTCTCTCTCTCACACACACTCCTCCCCTTTCTCTCTCTCTCTCACTCACTCCTTCCCTTTCTCTCTCTCTCTCACTCACTCCTCCCATCTCTTTCTCTCTCACTCGCTGTCTCAGTCTCTCCAATCCCTCTTTCAATATCTCTCTCTCTTTATCTTTATCTATCTACCTCTCTCCCCTTGCTTCTCTGTCTCAGTCTCTCCCCATTTCTCTTTCTCTCTCTCTGTGTCTTAGTCTCTCCTAGTCCCCTTCCTCTCTCTCTCCAATTCTTTCTCTCTCTTTCTCTTTCTTTCTCTCTCTGTCTCTATTTCCCTCTCGCTTCTTCTGAGTCTCTCTCCCTCTACCCCTCTCTCTCTACCCCCTCTCTCTCTACCCCACTCTCTCTCTACTTCTGAGTCTCTCTCTCTCTACCCCTTCTCTCTTTCTCTCTTTCTCTCTCTCTCTCTTTCTCTCTCTCTCTCTCTCTCTCTCTCTCTCTCTCTCTCTCTCTCTCTCTCTCCCTCCCTCCCTAAATACTCACCCAACCAATTTCGGCTTATTAACCCGTGCTTGCTCGATTTACCTCTTATGGCAATTTTTGCCAGGAACCCTGAACGCATTTTCCCGTAATCTTGCCAGAAGCGAACATCCACCGTCAACACCCAAGGCTATCTTCACCCGCCACCGACCCCAACTGAAACCCAACGACACCCAACCAACCCCGCCTTCATTTTTTTCTTTATATCCTCATCCCCCATATTTTATTTTAGTTATTTCTTTATATAATTTTAATTTTTTTTTTTTTTGCAATTATCTATCATTTTATCGGAAGTGTTGGAAATAGGATATTTAGAGAAGAGAGAGAAAGAAGAGAGAGAGAGAGAAGAGAGAGAGAGAGAGGGGGGGAAGAGAGAGAGAGAAAAAGAGGAGATATTGAAAGAAAGAAAGAAAGAAAGAGAAAGACAGAGAAAGACAGAGAGAAGAAAAGAATATTGAAAGAAAGAGAGATGGCAAGAGAGATTGAAAGAGAGAAATAAAGGCAATGAATGAGAGAGAGAAAGAATGAGAGGGGGAAAGAGAGAGAGTCAGAGAGAGAGAGGGGAAGAAGAAGAAGAAAAAGAGAGAGAGAAAGAAAGATAGAGGGGGAAAGAGAGAGAGAGAGTCAGAGAGAGAGATAGAGGAGAAGAAGAAGAAGAGAGAGAGAAAGAAAGACAGACATAGAAAGAGAAAGAGAGACTGGGAATGAATGAGGGAGAGAAAGAGTGGAAGAGATAGAAAGAGAGAGAGAACGGTAGAGAAAAGAGATTGGAATAAAGAAAAAGAAAGACAGAGATAGAGAAAGAGGGAGAAAGAAGAAGAAGAGGGAGAAAGAAAGAGAGATGGAAGAGAGAGACAGAGAAAAAGAACGAATGAGAGAGAGGAAGAGAGAGGGGAAGAGAATGAAAGAGAGAGAGAAGGTTAAGGAAAGAAAAGAAGGGGAATAAAGAGTGAAAGATAGATAAAGAGAAAGAGAGAGAGAGAGAGAGAGAGAGAGAAAAGAGAGAGTATTTCAGCATTTTGAGAGAAAGAGAGAGAAAGATAATATCTTTAGAGAGAGAAGAGAGAGCATGATTTCGGCATTTTGAGAGTAAGAAAGAGGGAAAGATATATAGAGAGAGAACGAGAGAGAATATATGTATATATATCGAGATAGCAAGAAACTGACAGTTGTCGATCCCCGTTGACTCCGTGTCTACACTTAACTAGTATACACGCTCTATTACTGATATTGAGCACTCTAACTATAATTTTAAGCAACCTTATTACTT
>JAUZSX010334317.1:0-10874 GCA_034780655.1 Idiosepius hallami | reverse complement strand
TAGGGAGAGGAAAGAAGACAAAACATTAAAGAGAGGGGGAAAATCTACTAAACAAAAAAAAAAGATCAAAATAAAAAATTAGAGAACAACAAAAATAAAATAATCTTCAGAAATATTTATACAAATTCTAATCATAATGTGATCGAAGGGAAACAGGCGATGTCTAGCTGGATTAAAAGCATTTTTTAAAAAACCCTTTTGACCTTAAGAAGCCGATATATCGGCCTTAGTAACCAAAAGTAAAAAAAAGAAACACCGACATTTTGACCCTAATATGTTTTTTTGATAGAACAACTCCTTGGTAATATTACTAAGTAAGGGTCGAAAGTTAGAGGTTGAACTATCGTTGTGTGTGTGTGTGTTGCCTTAAGTCACCAGGGCCGATATATCGGCTCTTTAGGGTTTAAAGATTTATTCAGTACTTGTGAAGAAGAAGGGTCTTTTTTGCGAAGGATCGACAGTACCTGCCTCTGAGGATCCTTAATTCTTAAAGGGAAGGGGTTGTCTTTTTTTAATCCTGGCAGGGCCATGCTTAGGCCTCCACCCCGTAATTGTGGGAGGGGGCCCGCAAGCTTCTTAGGGCCCGCAAGAAGGTTAGTTGGGTTTATAGATCTTTTGTAATACAAAAATTACCAAAATAATTAATTGTTAAAATTAATTAGAAAATCATTATCACACTTGAAATATGCACCTATCAATCCATCTGTCTTTCTGCCTATCTCTCTATATATCTATATTTGTATATGCATATAGTAAAAGGCTCCAATATGTTGAAGGGGTGTAAGTTGGGTTTTTAGAGTAAAAGGGCGTCAAGGTGCATTGTGTGCTTGGGCCCCACTAATTGGCTAAGCACAGCACTGGATCCTGGTCATTCATTCACTTCTTCTGCTAGAATCAAAAAGAAAGCTAACATATGAAAACTTTGCAACATTTCAAAAAAGCTTTTATTTCATCAATTCTATTCTTAACTAAAAAAACAAACAAAATCATGACTCAAAGAATCACTGTATGCTGATTTTTACTCTTCTATAATCACTTTTTGAACCTAACATTTAGGTTAGGAGTGGATTGCTTTGGGACACTGAAATCACTTCAGTGCCATGCTTGGCCATTTAGCGGCCTCGAAGCAGAATACGCCTTGCGGCCCCTTTACCCTAAAAGGCAATTTTCCCCCTCAACATACTAGAGCTTTTGATGATGATATATATATATGTGTGTGTGTGTATATATATATATATTTATATATTTAAGTGTATATATATATATTTTTATGTGTGTGTGTATTTATATATTTTTATGTGTGTATATATTTATATATTTTTATGTGTTTATATATTATATATATATATATATATATATATACACAAACATAAAAAATATATATATATATATATATACACACACATAAAAAGATAGGTAGATAGATAGATAGATAGATAGAGAGGTAGATAGATAGATAGATAGATAGAGAGGTAGATAGATAGAGAGAGAGGTAGATAGATAGAGAGAGAGGTAGATAGAGAGAGAGGTAGATAGATAGATAGATAGATAGATAGCGAGGTAGATAGATAGATATAGAGAGAGGTAGATAGATAGATAGATAGATAGAGAGGTAGATAGATAGATAGATAGATAGATAGATAGATAGATAGATAGATAGAGAGATAGATAGATAGATAGAGAGAGGGGGCAGAAAGTTAGATTGATTGATAGATGTAAATTTCAGGAGTGATAATGAATGATTTTCTGATTAATTCTAACAATTAATTATTTTGGTAATTTTTTGTATTACAAAGGATCTGTGAAGCCAGTGAGCCTTGCGGGTCCCTAGGGAGGTTGCAGCCCCACCACAATAGCGGGGTCTGCAGGGGCCATAAGTACGGCCCTGAGTGACTCCATGACTGAGGTCCATAGAAAATTGAAAATGAATTATTTTTTCTTAATTTTTTAAAACGCTTTTCTATTATTTATTTATTTGTTTATTTTTAATTCAAAAACGGTTTTTCGTATCTTCTCAGCGTTTAAAAAAAATTATCTTAAGCACGAATCCCCACTTCTAAAATGCTGAAATGATATATATGGTGAAGTTGCATTGGAGATACCAGTTCCTGTCAGATAACTAAAGTTAAGCAACGTTGAGCCTGGTCAATAGTTAGATGAGTGACCATTTATGACTACCAGTGTTCACAGTTCAATTTCATATTTTCTACTGAAAATATAGCGTCTACTTGATCCAGCCACGCGCATGCCCGTAGATTCAAAACTGGATGTAGAACCCGTTCAAACGCAACGATTACAGTTTTAAATATAGGTAAATAAAAAGATTCAAAGACAAATGACAAACTTAATCTGAGTGAAAATAGAGCAACAAAATTCTACCAAGAAGGAATCTCTCAATGGAAACATCACTTGCAGAAGTGTATTGAGTTAGGTGGATCTTATGTAGAAAAATATTTTTTGGAACTTCAATAAAGTTTTTCTTCAATAAATATTTATTAAATAATAATTATTATTATTAAATATAAATATCAAATAAATAATTTCATTAAATATAAATAATAATTTATAATAATTTATAAATAATCTATAATAATGAAATAATTTATAATAATAAAGATATAAATAATAATTTATAATAATATAATAAATATGAATAATAATTTCATTAAATTTAAATATTAAATAATTATTATTATAATAATATCATATTATAATCTCTCAATGGAAACATACATCACTTGCAGAAGTGTATTGAGTTAGGTGGATCTTATGTAGAAAAATATTTTTTTTGAAATTCAATAAAGTTTTTCTTCAATTTGTCTGGGAACTTTCAGATTTACCCTTTGTTTTCAAGGGATTTTTTTTTTGTTGAAGTTTAAATAAGATAAATGGATTTTCTGTCTGTAAAAAGTTATTTACTTTTCGTTAAAACTTTAATTACTTTTTTTCGCAATTTTTTAAACTGATTATTAAAAGTGTAAAACTTGTCACCCTTCCCACCATTCAGATATTTTCAAAATCTCAAAATAAATAAAAAAAGAAACAAATGAATGAAATGTCATTAAGGTCAGTTCAAAGTTCAAATCTTTTGTTTTATTGTTTTTGTAATATGATATTTTTCTTGAACTCTGAAAAAATAACCTTAAAAATGAAAAAAATTCTTATACAGTGTAACCCGGATATAAGAGAGTTGTCAGAACAGGAGAAAAAGCTCTTATGTTCGGGTTTCTCTTATAAACGGGTTTTGTTTAGGTAAGTATACAATGAGACAGGATATAATTTGGAACCATAGAAAATCGCTCTTACATACGGGTTTTTCTTGTATCTGGTTTTTGTTCAGGTCAGTATGCAATAACTCAAACACAGGCTCTAATTTGGGACCAGAGAAAATCTTTCTTATATTCGGGTTTTTTCCTGTATCCGGTTTTAGTCTAAGTTTAGGTGAGTAAACAATATCACAGGTTCTAATTTGGGACCAGAGAAAATCTCTCTAATATCTGGGTTTACATTGTTAAAAAAAAAATCTGTTAACCGAAGAAATAAATGTAGGTATTTGTCAGGGTGGGTGAGAGTGGCTAATAAAAATGAGTGCCCCCCGCCCGCCCTCTCTTTTTTGTAGTAACAAGGAGATATTGAATTTTTCAGCTTTGAATAAAAAATGATTACACTAATTAATTTTTTGATGAGAAATAAAAACACATAAACAATCAGGACTCTTAAGGGCCGATATATCAGCCCTGATGCCAATATTTTGGTTTTTATGGTAACGCCGGCTTTGATTGGTTAGTTGATAATTTTGCCAAGTCAAAGTTCAAGGATTTAAATTAACTTTTCTTTTTGGAACTTTTTTTTTGTATCCTTGTTGTATTTGTATGGTCGATATTCTGGCCCCTTTCTGTTTCGTGTGCTTGTGCTACCTGTTACTTATTTCTTTTTCGGGTATCACCATTATCTTGAGAAACCTACCCCACAAGAAGACCATTAAAATAGCAACAAAGGGGAGGGTAGATTAATGGTTGTTGGTTGGTCCCAGTCGCCGGTGGTGGTCGGCCCTTTCGGTTTTTAACTTGGATTTTATTTCTATTTTAATGTCTTTCAGACCCTTTACTTTTTTTAACGAAAATAGTTCTGTAAATTCTAAATGGAAATGTTTTGTTTACTGTTGTTTGTTGTAAGTGAAAAAAAAATTCTAATAAATAAATATCCGATCGTTACGTTATCCAATTAACAGTTCTTTTAATTATAATTCATTTAATCAAGATATAAAAAGTTATTTTAGAAATAATTCCTAAAGTTAGGTCTAAAGTAAAAAAAATCGGCCCAATCTAGCAACCGGCATTTCTTTTTGTTTTTTTGTTTTTTTGTTCTCTTTTACTTTTAATATTAGGAATTATGAACGAATTATTTTAACCGTAAATAATTTTTGTTTTGTTTTTATTTTGCGGGCACGCACGCGCGTGTGTTGATAGGACTTATTAAAAAATAAATAATTCTATCTATTTAGGCTAAAATAATTATTTCATAAATGGTTTGCAATTACAAGTTCTAGTTAAGCAAAGGGCCCGGCATCGGCCAACCAGCTGAAATAAGAATATTTGTTCTGGTTAATATTTAGAGCCTCCTCTCTGGGCTTTTAAATGCCATGTTTTGTTAAAATTCTTAGTTTAGTTTACTTCCGCCTGTAAATAAATCTGTCCAGACACAGATTGTCATTCGAAAGGAAAAAAAAACCGTAAACGCCTTTAAAAGATTTTTGCTGTGTCTTTCTTTAACTGCTTTTGTCTGCTTTTATGTCTTAGTTTTAGATTTAGGCATGAAAATAAGTTAAAATTTTTGCTTAAAAGAAAATAAAACAATCAAACTACTGTAAACAAGTCAATAATTAAAAAAAAATAAAAAAACATTTAACACATTTTTAAAAGATAATAATTGCAAAAACTAAATAAATAAAAAAAAATATTATTTTTAGGTGCTGGCTGGCTGGTAGTTTATTTTTATATCAAAATTCATTAATTAATCCTTCTCAAACGTAACGTCTACCAAATTTATAATAATTTTACCATAAAAGTAAATAAATAAAACAGATTTAAAGAATTTAAATCAACAACAACAACAAAATCACTTCAACTCAAAACCGTGAAATTTGATTTTTGATCATTCATTGTGCAATTAATTCTGGTAATGTTTACCGAGTTTTAAACAAAAACAAATCCTGATTTTTAATCTTTTATTATTGTTTGAAAAATACGAAGATTTATATATAAAAAAAGGTTTCTTTTTGGGGAAAAAAATAATAAAACCGAAAGAAAATACACAAAAACAAATCGAAGTTTACGTTTTTCCCCATTGACATTTGGGAAATGAGGAAGTTAAAAAAAAGATTTTTTTAAAGAGATATTTTAATTATAAATCTTTATTAATTAAAAAAAAAAATAGATACAAATAAAGTTTTAAAGAATTATGTAGAAAGGGTAAAAAACAAAATTTAGCTTTTAATTAATCTTATTTTTGAATCGATCTTAACGTGTTTTCTCCACCGTAAAGTTTGAATTGACAGAATCATAGAAAATCATGTAAAAAAAAAAAAGACATGAAAAGATTTTTTATTTAAGTTACGAAGGGATTTAACAGAATAAAAAAAATGATTTTAAATTAAGTAATACATTTAAAAAAATATCAATTCTTATACAAAGTTTATCCAATTTAATTATGGAGTTTAGAAAATATGAAGTGTAAAAGATTTAAAAAAAAGGAAAGAAGAAAAAGCCAGAAGTTTGAAAAGTAACTTTTAAGTAAAACTTAAGCTGAATGAACCAATCAACCGGGCATTTTTGTTAAGGGGGCGAGACGACCACTAAAAAATTAACCCTTTCCTATTTAATAAATTATTCAGAAAATTGAAAATCTATTTTAACGATAGAACTTGATTATCAGCTGGTTTTTATACGTAGAAATAAATGAATGCTCAGTGGGGGCAAGGGTTAAATCGTTGCAAGTTTTTATACGGCCGGCCATCCGTAGGAAATAAAGTTAAACAATTAACAATAAATGTTCTTTTAAATAGTTTGTTTCAATCGAAACAAGTGACACGTTCTATACATTAGAAAATATGATAAATGTACAAAGTGTAGATAGATAAAAAAAAAAATACAAATATATTTACCTGATCGGAGGTTCATTATCAAAAACTGTGGACAAATTAAGCATGCTCCGATTAAAATAAAGTTTTTTTTTCTTTTTCTTTTTCTGTCGCTGTTTTTTAGTTGTTGTTTTCTTGTGGTCTAAAACGAAATGTCTTCATTTTCTGGTGTTTTGGCACTTAAGAGACATGAGAGGGATTGGGCTTATATTTGATGTGTTTATATATATATGTGCGTGTGTTGTTTATTGTGAGTGTGTGTGTAATGACACGGCGTTAAGAGAAGCTAATGAAGAAAGAGAAGGAAAAGAAGAAGAGGGATCGAAAGAAGGAAGTTTTGTGTCAAGTTTCGAGTTTTTTTTTTCGTTAATTTATAGACAGAATTATTTCCCTTGTATCGCAAAAGCCTCGAAGATAGGAGGCGCTGTGGAACAAGTGCCCTTTTTTTTATATATATACAACTAGCAGATAAATCCGGTGTTGCCCGGGTAGTGGAATTCATTTTTTTCAAAAGCAGTTTTTCAAGGCAGTTTTACTAATATTTTCCTTATCACGGGGGTAGGCAATTATTTTGGCTAGAGGGCCACATAGTTGGAGCTAAAGGAAGTTGAGGGAGGGACACATTAATAACATCCTTTAAAGTTTGAAAAATGTAATAAAAGTATTAAATTTAATAAAAAAAAAATTAAAATAATTAAGTTACCATGGTTTTTGGTTTTATTCTGAAAAGTATACTAATTTTATCATTCAATGGGACAAATGCGTACTGGCACAATTCTTAAGTATTTTTGGAAGTTTGGGGTGAGGTTCTTCCTTAATCTTGCGGGACGCAAATTAACGTGGGCCGGGCGGGGCGGGCCGGGCCTCATGCGGCCCTGGGCCACAGGTTGCCCCGGCCTGCCTTATCATATTTTGATTGTTTTATTTTTATTGTTTTCTTTACTTTTTAAAAAATTATTCGTATTTTTTTTTATATATATTTGATTGGTTTTGAGGGTTAGGGTTGAAGTTATTTTAAATTTTTTAAAGTTAATGATTAAGTAATAATATAGTTCGGTTATATATAAGTAAAAAAAAAAAAGAAAGAGAAAACTTTTTTAATTACTCCCCCCTTTTTTTTAATAGAATTTTTTTTTTTTCTTTCTGACTTTTGTCTTTTTGTTGGTTCATTTATTTATTTATTTATTTTTTGTTATTCCTTAATTTGTGTCTTTCTCTCTTCCTTTTTTTTTTTTTAAATTCTATCTTTATCTATTATTCCTTTTTAATCCTTTCGACCCTAAAGGGGCCGATATATCAGCCTTAGACAAAAAAGACACCGACATTTCGATTCTACGGTTCTTTAATAGAACATCTGTGACTGTGAGTGAGTGAGTGACTAAAGTCAGGATCCAAAGATTGACATATCGCTATCTGTGCTCTCTGTGCTCTGTGTTGCTGCGTCGCTATGGTGTTTCTTCTTTTGCCTTAAGTCGCCAGGGCCGATCGGTTCTTTAGAGTTTAAAGGGTTAATAGAATTACCCTTTCTTCCTTCCTTCTCTCTTTCCTTCTGTCATTTTGTTGTTTAATATTTCTTTCTTTTTTCTGCTTTTTTTCTTTTCTTTTTTTTATTCCTTAATTTGTGTCTTCTTTTTTTCTTCTATCTTTTTTCTTTATCTATTATTCCTTTAATGATCTTTTTTTCTTTCTCACTTTCTGTCTTTCATTCTCTTTTTTGTTATTTTATTTTTCTTTCTTTTTTCTGTTTTTTTTTTCTTTTTCTTATTCCTTAATTTTTGTCTTTCTCTCTTCCTTTTTTCATTCTATCTTTATCTATCCCCATTTATTTTTTTCTTAACTTCATTATTTTTTATTCTCCCTTCTATTCCCTTCCTCTTTCCTTCTTTTTTCTCCCATTTCTTTTCTATCTTTACTTTTTTCCTTTTTCCCCTTACCTATCCCATTCTTTACCATTCCTTCCTTTTCTTTCTTATTCATACAAAATGATTCCCAAAAAACTACACTTAGGGCAGTGAAGGCATTAAATAACCAACAAAAGAGCAGTTGATGAAGTGCCGTTAAAAAAACAAAACTAAATTATTCTTTTTCTTTTCTTTCTTATCTTTACTCTTTTCCTAACTTTTTTTGTCATTTTCTTTCTTCACTTATTCCCTTGTTGGTTGCACTTCGTTCCTTCTATTTCTTTCTTATTTTTCTTTCCTCTTTATCTCTCTTTCTAGCCGTTCCGTTCTTTCATTCTTTTTCCTTAGCAAAAAAAATTTAAAAAGCGTTAAAAAAGAAAAAGAATACAAAAGTCGACTGATAAATATCATTTTTTCTCTTATTTTTATTTTTATTTATTTTTTTCTCGTGTAAAAAAGGGCTTTAACCCTTTAAACCCTAAAGAACCAATATATCGGCTCAGGCGATGTAAGACAAAAGAAGACGAAGACCCATTATCACCAACATTTCGGCCTTAATCTTTCGATCCTGACTTAACACAATTAACAACTAGTCACTCACTCACTCAGAGCTGTTTTATCAAAGCAAAGCACCAAGACTCGAAATTTCAGTGTGTCTATTTTTGCCTTAAGTTTCTTAGACTGATATCGGCCCCTTAGGGATGAAAAAGGGTTAAAATAAAAGAAATTATTGACTTTTTCGCCATTCCTTTACCTTTCTTTCCCTTTCCTTTACTTTCTTCTTTTTTTCTTTCTTTTTCTTCCCTTCGTTAAATTTTTTCCGTTTTTCTTTCTTTTATTCATTTTTTAAGAACTTATTTTCCCATTTTCCCCCTTTTTGAAAAAAAAATGTTAATAATTCGCCCTTTTTTCCCGCATAGAAAAACTTTCTAAAAATTAAAAGAAACTTTTCGTTCTTAAAAAGAGAAGAAAAATTTAATTCATTCTTTTTGTTCCTTTATTTTCTTTCATTCACTCACTCATTTATAAATTCTTTCGTTCACTTTTATGTATTTTTCACCTTACTTAATTGAAAACGAATGAAACTCTTTTTTTCATTCTATTGCTAAAAAACTTGTTTCCTCCTTTTTTTTTTAAATTCCACATTTCATAAAAAGAAAAAAAGTAAATGGCTTTTTTTCTACTTTTTTTTATGTTTAATTTTTAATAAGAAAAGAAAATATTTGATTTATTTGGAAAGCTGAGTCACTTTTTTTCTAACAATTATTTATTTATAGTTCAAAGTTCGTATAAACGAAAGAAGACTTTGGTCCCAAATAAAAAGTTTAACACAAAAAAAAGTTCGTTTTATTTGTTTGTTTTGAAGGAGAAGTTTATTAAATAATCTAATAATTTCAGTATTGAAGGAAGTAAAGTTTAAAACGACAAACAATAGCTGAATAATCGTATTCCAGCTGTTATAGTGCTTCTTCTTCTTGTCTTGTACTGACCACAAAACACCTAGGAGGGGCAGGTGGTCACGAAACACGCACACGCACACACAAACAAACACATACAGGTGGGGGCGCACACATCCAGAAACATACTCACAGGCATCCATTTCCACTAGGACAGTAACACAAACACACCTACACACAATCGTTAAAAAGGGCCAAATTTTTATGACTGTAAGACTTAAGACAAGAGCGGTCGTCAAGAGGCAAGGCCAATGTTTCATTCACGTTCATGTTAATATCACCGACGGCCGGCCGCCATTTAGATTAATTTCACCTATCCCATCTAAGATTCCTTTCTGGCCATTTTCAGGATTAAAATAAGCTCTAGCAAGCTTTATCACGCCAGAAAACCAAGAGCAACCAACCCTTTCCTTTTTCTTCCGGCAACAAAATTAGGACAAACAAAATGACCAATATTCAGCTGTGTCAATAAACTACATTTGAACTAAAATCGAAGTTTTCTTTTGTTCTCTTTTCGCTCGTCAACAAATACACAAACACAATAGTCAGGCTAAAACAAATTTGCCAAGTATACTATGGTAGCCAGTTAGTTCACAACAATGAAGTAAATTTGTTGTATTGCCATTAAAAAAATGTTGCTAATTCAACAATTCATCTATTTTGTTAATTCTAAAAAGATTCCAATTTAAAAATTTTGGTAAATTTGTCGAAGACCAACGAGTTTTTTGTGTAAAAAATGGAATGGAGAAAATGAAATGGAAATATGGAAATATACAAAGGGCAAATGACCGGAAATCAAATTAACCAAAAGACAAAATAATATAAATTTAAACCATAGAAGGGTTAGGGTAAGGGTTTTCAATTTAGGGTTTTCTATTTTTTCCGATTATTTTTATTATTATAATTGATGATGAATTAATTACCCTTTTTCGTCGTTAGGCATGCGTGAAGAACTCTAACCATAACCTCCTCTTCTATCATTCATTTAAAAATATATATATTATTTAGTCTTTACGTTAAATCGAATGCCGCTTATTTGCCCTTTGTATATTTCCATCCATTTTCTCCATTCCATTTTTAACACAACCCAAAAACGAGTATTTTATTGTGGGTCCCTTCAATTTATCTCATTCTTTGTCTGGTTTAAGGTTTCAGGGTTTTTATTAACCTTATATGGTCCTGACCCTAGCGCTTTCAGACCTGACGGGGTCCATCCATCTTCAGGAGTGAATGTCAACCAAAATACATATTTTTCGGAGAGGTATTAAAAACATGTTTTTTTGGTTGACATTACATTCACTCCTGAAGATGTAAATCGAGTACGAACCCAATTTTAGCACAAGGCCATTTTTATGTGCTCTAATTTATATATATATA
>JAUZSX010334306.1:0-10875 GCA_034780655.1 Idiosepius hallami | reverse complement strand
ATTCACAATAATAAAAAATATATTTTGCATCATTTATGCCTTCTATGAATTATTATTTATATATATATATATATATTTACATATACCTATTTATTATTAATAACAAAAAACCAAAAGATGATAAAAGTGAAGGTAAATTTTTTTTTTTTTAAATGACTGAAACTTTCATAATATTCAGATATCCCAATGACATTGAAATTAATTCTAAAATGTTTTATTAAAACTATAGTTTAAATAATGGTGAACGCACATGTTTATGTTTTCGTCTATTTTCATTCTCATTCACTTCATGCATGTCACTCTAATAATAAAGTTTCATTTAAGATGATAAAACAAGTGTTAATGTATGAATAATTACTTAGACAATATCGAATACCGATATGATATATAAGTAATTTCTTTCTTTTTGTTATTGTAATGACTTCAAAACTATTTGTTAAACTAATAATGCATCAACTTTAATCAACTTAATGTAGAGGTTTTGAAGTTTTTAAAGTGCCGTAAGTGTTTCATTGCGTGCATCAAACTCGCAGTATTTGAATCTTGCCTTCATTTGTCCTTTGAAGCACAAGAGTTCACAAAAGCTCTTGAAGGTTATGAAGAGTTTTGAAAGCTTATTTTCCTAATCTAAGTTCTATCATGGTTCGAGTAGACTTTTCTTTTTTTATATATATATAATAGTCTTTTCATATTAAAATTGTAAGTTAGACGAATAGTCTTATATTTAGTCGTAATCTTATATTTACATATCTATAAGGGGTGGTCACCGTAATAACAAAATAATAACAAAACCTGCATTATTTTAGCCTTTAAAAATGTATTTATATATATATATATATATGAATGATAAAACATGATGGATTGATAGGTATATATTTAAACACTCAAAAATGACAATTTCTAATCCTAATATTTTTTTTAATTACTATAGATCTGCAGAGTCAAAAAGAGCAAGACGGCTTTCCAGGTTCATGCCGACTTTAGGGAGCTTGTGTACACCCCATCACTGCAGGGTTTGTGGTGGGGACATTAAGTACAATCCTTTCTTTTTTCGGACAATCATAAACAATTATTTTCTTAAAACATTTGCAGTTCACATGTTCAAATTCTGGGCGAAATTTTCGTCTGTCATGTTCACTAGCGGATTAATACCTCTAGGAAATATATAATTCCCCATTTCCCTCCAGCTATGCATTAAAAAGTGAGGTTGGATGGACCTCTCTAAGCCGTAGTAAGCAACCCATCTAGTTATCAAGTCACCAAAAAAACTATTGATAGCTCTGGTCGTTGACATAGCAAAATTACCAACTCGTCAATTAGAGCTGTTTTTTTAGAGGCCCAGAGAGGGACGAAATATTACATACATTAAATTCATTTTATACATAAGTTTAGATATCTCTGGCATTCGAGAATAAATGATTAGAAATATTTTTGAAAACTAAATCTGTCCTGGTCATTCATCATATTATGTATTTCTGTGTTGGTTACACTCTTAGCTGAAGATATTAGATATTATTAGAAGTTTCAACATTTGACTTGACAATGTATCAAGAATCCCATGTAATTATAGTATGAATTAATATTTTGTTGGCTTAAAGAAAACAGCCTCTCCTCATTACTCGTATTGTTCATCAATCTTGTAGGATTGAATGGCAAAATCTTAACTTGACACATTTCTATAAAAAAAAAGCAAACAAAATAACAAAACAAGAAAACGAACAGTTCATCATTTGCCCGTATGATGTTTTTTTTTATTTAAAGATCAGTGATAGAGGCTTTAGGAATGCATCAATATTTAATAATACAAAAAATACTGTCGTGAATGAAGAATTGCTTTTGAAAAGGTAAAAATATTTTTCAATGAATATTTGAAACAAAACTATGTCGATACTTGTTGTCAGGTTGATACAAAGTCATGTTCTAATTTTAGAAAATGTTTTAGATTGCACTTAATAAAGGATTTTAAAGGATTTATTCCGACCAGTTTCAAACTCTTTTTTTAAGAGTGCCGCTGTGAATTGTATGGAAATTTCAGAGCAGTTGGAAGCTGACCATACAACTATGATAGCTCTCTGTTTATCAATCTATTTATCTATTAATCTATACATTCAGCTCTCTGTTTATCAATCTGTTTATATATTAATGCATCCATTCAGCTTTTCATCAGTCTGTATATCTAATATCTATCTTTTCTACCTGTATTTACTCTTTGGCAAATGATCTGTAAAAAATAAAATAAGTAAATGATGTAAAATAAAACCAGAAAACAAAAGTGCTTCCACTCTCTTAAAAAAAGCTACCAACAAAACTCCAATCGATTCCGCTCCTATCGTGCGTTCTTTAAACTCTGCTTAGAAGTAAAGCTATGCAAGACGCAGAGAGTATCATCCAATCCAAAGTTTTTAATGAACTATCAGTAGAGACTGCCCAAATAATTTGCTTTGATGTTTTTCCTCATCCAAAAGAATATCCTGAAAAAAAGCATTGATTGCAAATGCTGGGGATTGACAGCATGATTCCAAAAGAAGTTCAAAGTTGAAACAAATGGCGAATGTAATTATTCTCTCGACAGTGGCAAATCTAGAGTAAATTTAACCTGCGGCGGTCCGTTCATATTTTACCTAGCTAAAACCTACATCAACCTCTGCTAAATTGTACAACGATGAATAATCACTTTCAAAATAGATTCGAAAGCATTATAAAACCCAATAAACTGGTGGGGCAACAATCATATTATATTTACTTAGTGAGCACCAACCCAAGTTTGACACAAAGCCATTTTTACGTTCTCTTTTCCCGGAATTTTTTGCATTTGGTGTTACGTTTCACCGAGATGAGCTACTCTCACAAGTTAATGAACCCCATCTGCCCGTGGCAGCTAAAGTGAATGTAATGGTTTTGACTGGGATTTTGATTCATGCACTACGATTCAGAGCCAAAGCTTTTGCCAATGCTCCAAATTCGCTGCCCAACAACCATATTATATACCTTGATTGTTGGAGGTGACGGGTAATTCAGAAGAGTTATTTGTTACTGAATGTCAAATTAAGGAAAGCCTACACAAAATATTATAAAAGCTTCAGACTAAAATGGCACCATGTAATTACATAAAATATGATGAACAAATCCAATTTTCTGACGATGTTTTCACCTTAGTCTGGCTGAAAATCTTGTTAGGATGACATTGTGTTAACAATCCTTTGCTGTCAACCGAGGGGACAGTCCCCTCAGCTACGCCACGGCCTTTGATCATGGACAGTATATGCAGAGTTATTTATTTCTTTTAGTTGTTGTTTTGTTTACATAAATTCCTACAAAAAATAAATTCATATGTAAATATATTTTCCTAACATTTAGATCAATTTTGGCCCTTTTTTTCTGAACAAGTAAGCATTTTTATTTTTGGATTTTTTGCAAATCAAAATTTTACTTTGCATATAGAAAAGCTAGAAATATTATATCGAGATGTTGCTTCAGGGCTGCTTTGATGCTCCTTTTTTATTTATGCTTTTTGTAATTCCAAGATTTTTTTTCTTTTTTAGAAAACTGCACTAAGACTTTTTAAAAGCCAAAAGTTATTTTAATAAACTGCGTTTACATTGACCAATGACTAACTTAGTCCTATGCAGTGACCAATACTGGCTAGAGTATATTCATTCAGGCTCGACCCCTTTAGCAGCTATTTTTGTTGCTCAAAAACGTAAGAATTTTTTGTATGGATAATTTGACGGCACGTACAACACGCACTCATTCCATGAGCTCTTTAACTAGTGTCCTGCAAAGCACTATAACTGATTAGCCAAATAAAGTACAGGTTTTTAATTAGAGCATTTATCTTCCAGATGAGATACTCACCCGAGTTGGCGAGCTTCAACTGCCCTTTTCGCTCGGATTTGAACTCGTGCAATACGATTCCTGAGTTGAAGCTTTTACTGCTGCTCGACCTTCGCATAAATTATATGTATTTACTTGGTCAAGAGCACCAACCCAAGTAAGGCACAAGACCATTTTTACCTTCTCATTATATACATGGGCTTTTTGTATTCAGTGTTGGCCTTCAGAGGCGAATAACATCCCATAACTAGTGACGCACAGTAATTCAGAGATTATCTCAAACCAATAACTTAGCCCGTAATAACACACACACACACACACATACATACATACATACATACATACATACATATATATAATTATATATGTATACTTATATACACGCACAATAGTTCTTAAATATTATAGGTGATGTATAGCAGATTCACTACTGCTAAAGTGCACATTAAATTGATTTTCAGAAAACCGATGTCAATATGTCAAAACTAATCATCACATATAGATTTATTTTTACGTGCAATCTGAAAAATAGTTTCAGAAATTCTCTGGCGCATAACATGTTATATTCAAAGCTTGCATGGAAAAATTACATGTAACATCATATTGTATTTCAAATAAAATTGAAAATGTCCATCATTTTTATCATTGCTTTGCTACTTCCTTGAACAGGATTGAATCATGTTCTGAAACAGTTAACTGGTTTATATAAATGATGTTACCGCACAAATGAATGGAGTTGAAAAAATTTATAAAATATACATAGAGAGGTTACCTTATTGAATCCGGCAGAAGAATATATCTACTCGGTTGAGCACAACTCAAAGGCCAGTTTTAAGTGTTTATTATATCCCTGGTCTTTTGTAACCAGTGCTGCCTTTCACCTAGAAGAGTTACTCTCCCGAGTAAACGAGACCTATCTGCTCAAAACAGCTGAAAGTGACGAAAATGGTTTGGGCAGGGACTTGAAATCCAGCAAAGATGCTCGAAACTACGAAAATTGACGATGAGAAGATGCCTCATTAACTCATTATGCACCGGTTTACCCATTTTGCTGTCCGTCAGTCTATTCTAACTTCGATATTAAGTCGCACTCAATGAAATGCTACTACAGCTCAAGGTTGATTAAGGTCGTAATTCAAAATATTTCTATAAAGTTATGTAGAAAATGAAGGGATGAGTTGAACTATCAATTCCCATCCAGAGTTAGGACAATTTATGCAGACCCTGACAATTTGGGGATAAAGAAGACATCTACTTGGTCAAGCACAAACCAAAGTTTGGCAAAAGGCAAGTTTTACGCGCTCGTCATATCCCTGGACTTCTTAACGGCTGACGGGCCTCATCAACCCAGACTTTGAAATCCGTGCCATCCTTACATCTAGATAAGTTAATTATCCGAGTTTATGAACCTCACGTGCCTGATACAGATGTAAAATAAATGGAATTATTTGACAGGTATTTGAACTCATGTAATACGATTCCAGAGTCAAAGATTTTATCACTGGTCCACTTTCACTATTTTATCACTGCTCCACTTTCGCTGCCCGTGAGACGATAAAGGGGATAGACATAACTGAAAATTGCCATGACGCAAAGATGGAATCAATCATTCACTTTCCAAAAGTCTGGGCATGTTTATAAAATTGATTAAAGAACTGAACATCTTAAGCCGTAGTATCAAAGGAAAAAGCTAACCTTTAATGGCATGTAAAAGCGGTGGGCTTAATCCTTTTTTAAACTGCGTTCAAAAACATAAGTAATTTTTTTTCTCTTAAATTTCCCAGCCCAAATTTGATAGTCACTTCACGATTAGCTTTCTGCAACATTCTGACTAAACTAATTTTGGGCTCTTTTATTTACACCGACAATATTCTCTGTTATCAATGATTGATTTTATTTTATTTTGTGTTGTCATTGAATTCTCATTAATGACATATAACATATTAAAATGTGTTTGCCCTCTCTTTTTCATTCTAAAAGTAGATCATAGAATTAAAATTTTACAGTGGCATGATGGTTTTGGTCGTACATACACTTGGATCCCATTGCATTCACCAATAAGGATGAGACTAGTGATGCTGATGATCCAGGTTGCATTAGGGTGCCCGTTTCTTGATTTACCAAAATCGGCCTTGTTACCTGCCGGATGATTACTCCTTTTCTGGTTCAACCACGCCTCGGGACCCTAACCATGATATTTCTACTTCCTGGTTATTTTTAAATGGTCACTCATTTAACTATTGGCTTAGCTCTACATTGCTTCACTTTGGTGATCTGATGGAAACCGGTTTCTACTGTGACTTTACCGTATAATACCAATATGATATTTAAGAAACAAGCTAATTAGACAAAGATGTTGAGTTGAATAAAATGATTTGAGATTTAGAAAAAATTTGAAGTAAAATTTTATTATTCATATAGTCTTTTGAGTCGACGGTCTATATTAATCTTTAATTATAAAAAAATGAAAATGTGTGTGTGAAGACAATAAATCCAACAAAAATGTTTTGATTTAAGGGCAAACTTCAGCTTTTAACCGTTTAAAGTTAAATGATTATACTGTTGCTCTATCAATTCTGTTAATTTTGGGTCTAAACACTGGTAATTGTATGTATGAGTTATTCGGAGCTGGGGAACACTTTTGAATTGATTTTGAGTTTGAAAATATCTGCCAAGGGGTCAAAATCTAGAATGGAAAAAAAAACAAATCGAAATAATTACAAAAGCGAGCATCAAAGCATCCAGACCATTGAAATTTGCATAGTACAATCATTCAGATCACTGAAGTTTGCACATACTGAGTACTGTTTCTTGTATGATGCGCTCCTTAACAACCTTAGTGTCAAGTTCCTGGTACCCGGGAAAGCTAGAAAATACTTCTACTTATAAAAATCTTTAAAAAACTCTTAAACATACCATCGTTTGATTTTTTAGAAGCATGAAAAGTGATAATCAATTAAAAATTTAAATAAAGTTTGTTTCCCAAATTGGCAGCTATTTTTATTATTTAACAGGATTCTTATACTTTCTTGCAATTTGTTTTGAAACATGGCAGTGAATTAATATCTATATTATATTCTATTTCAACAGATACTATCCTGACCCGAACATTTTAAATTGTCTTGCCATCACTCAGGCTGTATTTCACATATTTAATTCACATCATGAAATTTAATTATATTCATACAGTCTACTATTTCATGTAGCGCGTGTTCGCTAGGCCATTAGCTTTATTCATTAGGATCTTATTTTTTTGTTCTATTGTAAATCAATAGTGCCTTTCTCATTGTATTCGAAGTTTCATTATTAAATTATCGATTATTTTATTGATTGCATTTTTTTCTCTTTTTTGTATTGGCAGGACTGTCTGAGGCCACATACCTTGCGTTTGGCCTCTATCTATCTCTTTGAATCTTAATTGATACATTCAGAAACAATCTTTTCGATCTGTTCTCAAGATTCCTGTCTGATGACTTTTTAAAAGAATTATCTACATAATTACTAAATATCTATGTTTTTCACCGAAGCGTATTATTAACAAGTAAATAACATGTTTTCCTAATTCTTTTCTCAGAGATAGAAACATTTATGTGCATAAATTCAGTGCTGTGTGTAGCAACATCATGACCCCCTGCAGAATTTGCTTTACGGTCCCTGTAACAACAAAATGCAACTGCACCCTCAAAAACACTGAATATTTCTGTTAATGATAATATATGATGGGTGTGGCCAGATTAAGCAAATCTATTTTTATCTATACCAAATATCTATCTAAATAATGATAGTACAGTTTGATTAGATTAAAAATATTTCTCAATCGAAATATAAAGTGTTCGAAATAAAAAATAAACAAAGTTTAAAAAAATATTGTTTTAAATCATTTAATACGCATATTTATTTATTGGATCGATATTTAGTTTAATAGTTAAAATGAAACAAAAAAAAACTGTCAATAAAACAAAGATGATAATTAAAGTACGAATAGTCAAAATAACGATGAAATGTGCGACATTTGAATAAAAAATGTTTAATACAAAACAACTCAGAAAGAGGCGAATTCTGTTTATGTAAACATTTCACGGGAAAGTTAAATAAAAAAAAACTAATATATTCTCTAGATAATTCGATTTATTTGAAACTAGCAATATCGCGTGGCCTTCCTATTTGAATCCTTCAAAGGCAATTTTTATGACTGGAAAACGAAAGAGATTTCTTTTCCACACCTCCAAATACCTTTTCTATCAAATTCCAATTTTCTAGACAAATAAATGGCAGAGTATTTCGGAGGCCTATTGCCATGAAATTATGAACAATTATTTGAATAGTTGTCTTTAAGAGTGTACAAAATTGTTTAAATTGGACATTTTCTTCGAGAAACCGATTTTTCGATTATCGATTTTTAATACTTATTTAGGTTATTCAGAAACAACGTCTATTTAATTTATTAACTGTTGTATATTTAAAATAACTGTAATACACTTAAATAAGCTAATTAATTCATTGACTGCGATGTACTTTTACGAAAAAAAAATTTAAAAACTAATTTACGAATCTTTTGAAACGGTAAAAAATCCTAATTTTGACGCGTCCAGCTAATGTTAGTCATTCACGCCATACTTGATCATTTAAAATACAAGTAAACTACTGTTTCCTTCGGTCTTTTTAAAAGTAGATTTTTATCATAGTCTTTTTATTGTGAATTGTTTTTGGGTTGAGGCTTTATAATTTGAGTAGTGTTGCGAACTTCTGTCATAATCATCTTGGTAGTTTTTGTTGTTCTTTCACTACGTTACGGCCAAATTCATCTCTGGCAGTCTTCAGGTGATTATCAGCGACCTTGGATAGGAATGATGAATCTTGTACCCATAACCCATAGTTGCCTATCACCTCATGCTTTGACCACTCTCTAGCCAGCATAAGTAGGGATTAAAATTGTTATCTTCTGACATTGCTCAACTGGAACCGTAGCGACTCCAATGCCTCTATCCACTGCACCGCGGGCCCCGAAAAGCGAACGAGGTTTGATTTTTTTCGTGTGATAAATACAATTAGTAGTTCTTTTTAATCAGGTGTAAATTCTAAATAGAATTTGTAATTGTATTTTTATTGGTAATTCTTTTTTAGGTAAGGCTTCATAATTTAAGTATTAAATTTAATACGGACTTACATGGAAGTTGAAAAGAGGCATCGAATGAGATCTGTAGGATCTTAGAAACACCACCGAAAAAAATCAATATTGCTCGGAAGAAAATGTTTACCTGATTGTCTGTCGATAAAGAATAAGCAGGATATATGTTAGAAAGAAGAAATATTTAGCACAAGCATATATAACCAGATTCATAACGATTTATGCGAAAATACAACTTGTACGGGAAAATATGCGGTATTTAAATGGTCTTTTAAACTTGTATAGTGGATTGGCCCTCGATTTTTGAATAATACGCAAGTTCAAGCAAAAGTCGTTCCATCTACGTTTACATATAGGCTAATACACTCGGTAAAAGGTATGAATCCCTACTTTCCCTCCCGCTATAGATTGATTTGTGTATATTGTGTTATTTGATAAAAAAACTTGTTACAAAATGATGTTTATCAAAAATAATTGTTAGCGGGATAAAAAAAGTTAATATGCCGTAAAACTGACCAAACAAACATTCATAATGTGGACAAAAGTTTCAATTTTTGTATTTCTCAATTTTTCTTTTTTTTATTTAAAATTTAAGACATTATTTTGACAAAGCAAAACATAACAGAACCCCAGTGTTTAATTTTGATGTTAAACAAACTTAAAAAAAAAAAACAAAAAAACTCCATGTCCATATCTTTACATGATTAATAATTTTTAGCAGAAATGCATATTATGATAAAGTTTACTTAATTGTTATTTATGTTTATAAGAAAATAAAATAGATGAGTGATAAAGAAGTGTTTGGTTTAAAGAAGTATTTAGTTTAAAGAAATTATTCTGGAAGAGCGATAACTGAGATTACTGCAAACGAATTTTGTTCTTTATTTTTGTTCGATGGATTATCAACCTCTTTAGGACATTTAGTCATTTAATGACGAAAACAATCTTATTTAGATAAACAATTTTTTGTTCACATTTTCTTGGAATTACACAGAATGCACAATTTAATCCACAGCCGGGGAAAATTTTAGTTTTTTTTATACGTTTCCCAAAGGTTTTTGTCTAAATGTAAAACATTAACTTGATCAGAACGCACGAACTACGATTCTGAAGTCCGACTATCTAGACATTGCAAAAGTGAACTCTTCCTATTAGTTTTGAGAAAATAACTTATAAAAAAATGTATAATGTCTTAGATTTAAAATCAGATGAAAGGATTACGGAATAATGACTTCTGAATCAAATTTTCCTAGCGTAAAGATAAAATATTAAACACATCTATTAAAAAAATTATCTTTATTAATGTTATGGTGGACTTATCCACCCTAATAACAATAAACCACCGTCTCTCTATATACAAGTCTTGTTACAGCTTTGATCGAAAAAAAGAGAGTATTGATGTTTCTATTTGCTTTTAATCTTGCAACTACTACTATATGTGTCCTTCCTAATATTATGATTCAATCTAACTTTGTGATAATGTCTCCAAAAAAATGAAAAAAATGCTTCGTAACGGAATTATTTCAAGTAAAATATTATATTTACTTGGTTTAGCACCTAACCAAGGTAGGCACAAGGCCATTTTTACGTGCTCTAAATACCTGTTTTTTTTTTTAATTCAGTGTTACCTTTCACCTAGATGAGTTGCTCTCGCGAGTTAACGAGCCTCATCTGCCCGAGACAGCTAAAGTGAATGTAATGGTTTTGACTGGAATTTGAACTCGCTTAATACGATTCCACAACCCGAGCTTTTACCAATGCTCCACCGTCGCTATTCAAGTAAAATATTAATCAATTTGAAAATGGAACAATCAGTTTCAAATTTAATTAAATATCTTATTGATTATTTCTCATTTTGAAGTTGATTAATCCATACATAAGTTAATTTTGAAGTTGAAATTGTATAGTATTTA
>JAUZSX010334296.1:0-10875 GCA_034780655.1 Idiosepius hallami | reverse complement strand
TATATATATAATCTGTAGAGTGAGGTTGCTTCTATTTATAGATAGAGTGCTTGATATCAGTGATAGAACATGTATATTAGTTAAGAGCAGACACGGAGTCAGAGGCATTCGGTTAGTTTTTCTCGCCTGCGCAGTCATCAGACCTTGAACAATCCTGCGTCTCTGCTAAACGGCCCGCTTTTATGCAGTCAAGAATAACCTTATCTGCATACAAACAAATGGAATCTGTGGTATTTAACTATTCAGAATTTTTTCGATTTTATAACCACGCAGGCGAGAAACTGACAGTCACAGAAGGCCGTTGACTCGATATCTACGCTTAAAATTACTAGAAAGACCTTCCCTTTCAGCAAGTTAACTGGTAGATCAGTCGGTAGAACGTCGGCCAGGCATTCAACCGGCCTGCGTTTGAAGCTGACCTGAGGAACCTTGAACGCCTGTGTTGAGAGATTGCAAAAAATTTGTTCATATGTATATATATATGAGAGAAGAGAAATGGCTGCGATGGATTTTATTCAAAATCATAACATTCACCTTTAGATGCCTCGGGCAGATTGTGCTCGTTGACTCGGGAGAGAAACTCATGTATATGCCGGGCACTTGCCATTTTTTTTTCAAAAACGCCTCGGGTTTGAAAATGAATTATTTTTTCTTAATTTTCAAAAACGCTTCTCTGTTATTTATTTATTTTTTATTTAAAAACAGTTCTTTGTATCTTCTCGATGTTTAAAAAAAAACATCATTAAAGCAAGAATCACTATTTGTAAAATTCCTAAATGACTTATACTGCCAAGTTGCATTGGAGATACTGGTTGACGTCAGACCACCGAGTCTGGCCAGTAATTACATAGGTGACTATTTAAGAATATTTTCTTCTGGAAAAATAGCGCCTGCGCATGTCGGTAAATTCAAAACCGAATGTAGGACCCGTTCTTAGAGTTTCAATATAATAAGATAATTCTCTCAACGTTTGTAAGTTTGAGAAACATTGACTTACCAAAGAAAAATATTTCTGTTCTACTAAGTGTTCCTTTATAAAGTTTTAAGCGACTATTAATTTAGATTGCAGGTTAAACTAAACAAATGAAATTGATAATAATGCAGTCTGTTTTTTTAAGTCACTGTTTATCATCTGTTTTTTTATCTGAAAATAAACAGCACTGCAGTAGTGTTTTCAAATGAAAATGATTATTTCAATTAGGAAACAATCATCATTTTTCACAATATATTGCCAATTATTTTTTAACGTGTTTTACAACACAGGTTATAGTTCTTGTGTTCTCTTTGGATCGCCACCTTGTCGTGGTGAAGAACCATGTGTGTTCCAATGAACCCGAAAGCGATGCCATACGGAGCTTAGGCTCCTGGTAGCGCCATGCATGGCGGTAGGGTTCAGAAGTTCCTGACAAAGCACGATCCAAAAAGACCTCAACTGCGAATGTGGGGGATGATGACAACAATGACACAACGGCACTGAAGGCAGAGGAAAGCTTCAATAGAGGATGACCTCCAGTCCTTGAGATTTTCCATGCCTTTAGAACCAGCCCCTCCTCTGCCAAGGGTCCGTGTGGTGGCTGCAGGTGCATCAGTCCCCCCACTTTAAAAGACATCATGCGCAGGCTCCCTCCCGAAAAGAAAACCATACGCTCATCTGAAGGTCCACAGGGACCAAGACGGAGGACAGTCATACTCGACTACGAGTAACCACCGATGATGATGATATTGTTGTTTTGAAATAATAGATGCACAATTACATCTTGGATGCAGTGGATCAACATTTATAATCTATTTGCAACTTAAGGTTTGAGAACCGTTTTTTTTTCACATTAATTCGATTAAGAAGTCAGTTTGTTCTTCAAAATTATTCATATTAAGCGGGAACTTATAATGTGACTTAATGCTCTGGATACCTCCGGCATGACTATGCTCGTTTGGATCGTGTAGCAATAACTTATATTGACCAGTTATTCATGGATACAGGTTGTCTGTCACCCTTTCAACCTGACAACCTTGAATCAAGGACGAGATAGATGGCGTGACACTGCCAAGAATGTTCGAGCTAGCTCACCAGATGATGATGGAAGCGTCATTTTATGGAATTGTATATGAGGATCAAAGAAAATGAACTACCTTTCATTTGTAAATGCATGTTTTGTGTTTGTTTTATTTATTCTTGTTTAAGACTATGTAATAATAATGTAGGACTGTAATATAGCATATGGTTAGTTAGTCAGGATATGCCAAAGACCTTAGAGATATAGTGAATTTGAGTGAATGTGAAGTTGAGTGTAATTTTGAAGTTGGCAGGTAGCTTTGAAATAAAGCAAGTCGTTTTTTACCTTTAGAATGATTTCTATGTATTGACAGCTATTAGATCATCTATTTATAGTCGGTTTATTGGGGACTAACTGGTGTAGAAGAGTTAGTTTTGTGTTGTTTCAATTTTGAAAATTTGATTTTTGGAATAGAATTTCAATTCTTTTTTAGGAAGTCGATGTTTTGGAGAGTTGAGAGACATATGCCTACGTCTCTAGCTGAGGTCAGCACGAGATGGTTTAGAGGACGTCAGTCTATCGGCGCCGTGAAGATATATTTTAAAATCCCTCAATTATTCTCTCTTTAATCTTTTGATTGAACAAAAATATATTGATGTTTTTCGTTAAATATAAGAAAATGCACTTGTGAATTTTCCCATTGTGTTGAAGAACACTCTCTTACAAGTAACAAGCAACCACTGAACTAGTTAATACGGCAAGGCGGTAATATGGTAATGGTACAGCATCTTACAACAATTAAAATCTTGGCACACAAATACAGTCATATGGGAAAGAAAATACTTTTAAATCGTCGAAATGAGAACATTTGATGTCTGCGTTGGAAATAATCTTTCTAAATAATTGTTTTTGGTTTTGTTTTTACTTCTTTGATTATTTTTTTGTTTTCATTTGTATATTTTCTTTCTTTGGGTCCCATTCAGTATCTATCTGAAAATAGGTGAGGTGGAAATCCAGTTCAAGAATTGGGCAGTACTAGTAACCTTTTTTTTTTTTTTGCTACGTGTGTATTAAGACTTATATAAAGGGCATGCTTCACACGGAGGGAACGGTTCAATGTCTATCTATCTGTTTTCGAACATATTTTTTGAGGATTTTCACAGATGAACGAATGCTCAATATGCCAATCCATAGGATTCTTACTTCCTTTCTTTCTCTCTCTTTCTTCCTCCCTTACTCCTTTTCACTCTGTTTCTATCTTTCTTTCTGTCTTTCTCCCCTCCCTCTCTCTTTCAGACACATTCTCTCTCTACTTCAATATCCTTCTTTTTCTCTTCCCGTTTCTCTTTATCTTTGTCTCTCTCTTACCCCTCTTCCCTCTCTTTCTCACCAATTCACTGTTTCTTTCTTTCTTTCTATCTTTCTATCTCGCACTCTTTCTGACTCTCTAACTCTCTTTCTCTCCCTGTTTACTATCCTCTCTCTCTTTTTCCTTCTCTCCATGTTTCTGTCCCCCTCTCTTTCTCTCTCTTTGTTTCCATTTCTCTCTTTTTCCCCTCTCTATCTCTTTTTTTTTTTGTCTTTCTCTCCTTAAACGTCTCTCTCTCTCTCTTCTCTCCCCCTTCTCTCTCCTTGTCCCTCTTTTTCTTCCTCATCTCTCTCATCCGATCTTCCTCAATCTCTGTCTCCCACTCTCTCTCTCTCTCTTTCTCTTTCTTTTTCTTGAAGGTGCCACAGCGTCAGTTTTGAAAAAATATACTGAAATTGGATTTGAACAGTATCTGAGGAATGTATCTTGTTTCTGTAAATTCACGTGAGTCACACTGTCTATAAATATGATGAAAAGGTTTAGGGGGAAGAGTGAAACCAGGAGAGACTCGGGTTGAGATCGTTTAGTCATTGTGTGTGTGGGGGGGGAGGGAAATCGTATAGATAGTGTGTCATTTAGAAATTGTTTTGATTGATTTATATTTTATACAACTCAAATACACTCTTGTCAACTGGGTGCTGTTTTTTAAGTTCCATACACTTATTTCAAAGGTTTCTTTTTTTAGATATTTTTTTTTTCTTTTTTGTTGACTGAGCTCTTTTTCTTGTTTTTTTGTTTTTCTAAATATATATTTTTTTTTGTTGTTGTTGTTGTTTTTGGTTGGGGGGTTATTTTTTCCTTTCTGTTTTTTACCCACAACTTTCAACTTCCATCCGCAGAATTTTTTTGCAAAACTGCCTTCAAACTTGTCTATCGAAAGAATGGCGGACGTATCAATAAAGTTTTGTGATCACCCGGCCACTTGCATGTGTTTGTGGTCACTCGTTTGCGTCTGTGTTCGCCTGTGTGTGTGTTCATTGGTATGTATGTTTCATATACGTGTATGTTTACACGTGTATATGCTTCATATACGTCTGTGTTCTCATATATCACTTTGTGTTTATGAGTATCTGATTATATCAGAATATGTTTGTGGTCACTCGTTTGCGTCTGTGTTCGCCTGTGTGTGTTCATTAGTGTGTATGTTTCAAATACGTGTATGTTTACACGTGTATATGCTTCATATACGTCTGTGTTCTCATACATCGCTTTGTGTTTATAAGTATCTTCTTATATAAAAATGTGTTTGTGGTCACCCGTTTGCGTCTGGGTTCGCCTGTGTGCGTTTATACGTGTGTATGTTTCATATATGTGTATGTTCGTACGTGTGTATGCTTCATATACGGTTGTGTTCTCATGTATCACTTTGTGTTTATGAATATCTACTTACATGAAAATGTGTCCATATGTGTGTGCTGGGTGTATCATATGTGAGTGTAGGCACATGTCGTCGTGCGGTGTGTCTTCGTATATATGTGTCTTTGCATGAGTATGTAAGTGAGTATTCTAGTGTGTGTGTGTGTCATTGTGTGTCTTCGTGTATGTGTGTCATTGTGTGTGTGTCTTCATGTGTATATGTGTCTATGTGTGTCTATGTGTGTGCGTATGTCTTTATATGTGCATGTGCTTGTGTTGGTGGGTCTTTGCGTGTGTATGATTGTCTCCGTCTATCTGTTTATTATACATAGTCCTATCTTATCTTTGAGGTTTAGATAAGATTCTTCTAGTTTTACAATATGATTATATTTTCTTCTTTCTTGTAAAAGCAGTGGGGGAAAATTTAAAAAAAATATTGTGCATAAAATTTCTTACGTAACTTTTCTTAAGCGAAATTTAGTTGCATTAATTGATTCGCTATTACAATCTTAATGTACAACTTGAATGCTGAAATTTTGGCTATCTTTATTTTAAAAAACTGACCAAATTATAATTCAGTTTTTATTCACTTTGACAATATTTACCGCATCAATGATGGTTTTATTAAAGACTGTGTTGTTAAAATTAAATTCTCAACATCTGCGCTTGGACAAAAATTGAATGATGTTCAAGGTAGCATTGAAATTTGTCAGCTTATTTTTGTTCTTCAATGCTAAGTGTAGGTAAAAGAAGGAAAAATCTAGGGTGATATAATCAACAGGGTCCTTTGTCTGTAGTATGATGTTCAGAGCAGTATTGGTATTCGTTTCTCTACTTTTTTCTAACTGTGGGTCACTGAATGAAATATCAAGAGTGGGCCAAAAGTAGGTATACAGTTATATACTGCTTGTTATATAGACTTTTTGATAAGGTTTATAATTGTTTTTTGTTTTACTAGATGTGAATAATGTTGCCATGTTGGCAGATGACGTTTTAATCAGTTAAAGATTAAACAGTTTTTTGTCTAAGATTATTTTTTGCATTCATGAAATTTAAAAATAAACCTTTAGTTTGTTTTTTTTTGTTTTTTTTATAACTGTAAACCTACTTTTGGCCCAGTCTGTATCTTTAAAATTTGGACCGTGGAGAGCTTATATATATCGACCCTGTCGATCTAACACTAAAAAGGGAAAACAGGCTGAAATTTTGGCTCTAAAATGGTCTTCTAGTAGAATGGCTCCGATTGACTAGTTTGTAATTTTGCCAGCCAGGATCCAACGGTAAAATTAATAAGCCAGATGTATGTGTGAATATGTATTCTCTGAGTTTGTATTCATGTTTTTTTCATTCAAAAAGAAAATGAAATATAATATACATTTAAAAATCTATTAATTCGTTTTAGATCAGGTAGAAAAAGAAAAGACAATGGAGGTCATTTCATTTTTTATGGTGGACCCTTGAAATGTAAAAAAAACAAAAATCTCATTTCAAATTATATATACAAGGTGATCAGACGAAGTGTAGAGAAATAGTCATACAAATAAATTTGCTTTCATTTTTTGCAAAAATAATATTTAAATAAGCGTTTTCAGTATCGCTAATATACACAGCGGGAAATCATCGTTATTATGTGCTTTTTTTTGTTGTTTTAGATAAACTCTCTTTTTGTCCACGTGTAATTGTTTTTAATAACATGACATGCCCTATTTGATCCATAAATGGAGGGAGTATGGGGATTCATTACTTTCCCAAGAATATTAGCCCTAACATGAACGTAAACAGAACGAAATGGATTCGAACTTGCGTATTACGATTCTGAAGTTCGACTGCCTATCCTCTTTCCCACAGCCACCCGTTCTGTTAGAAACAAATACCTGATCATAAAAATCTTTAAAAATATTTTACCTTTTTAAAAATCTACACATGGTCTGATCGCACTGTATTTCCAGTTCATATGAATGTCGAAGGATATTCAATATCGTTTCTACCCTAAGGAGCCGATATATCGGCCCTGAGAACATAAGGCAAAAGAAGACACACCAATATTTTGTCTCTAATCTATTTCGCTAATGTCACGGCTCTAAGTGACTACTTGGTAATTTTTATAAGTTGGGGTCCAAAGGAGCAAGATAATTATTTTTTTTTATTTGAGGCCGAAATCTCATATTCAGTATTTATTCAGTATTCTTTATAGTCATCAAATGTTTCGACACGGTTTCATCAAAACTGGCATAAGGAAGTTTAATATTATGAATAGCAAGAAATATTCTTTTAAACTTCATTCCAGGCAGCATTATAAAGCAATATTTGTCTATTTTCAAAAAATTACATTTCAATTTCAATTCGTTTGGATTTTAATAACAAAATTAGTAGAATTATGATTAGCTTTTAGATATTCAATTGAAACACTTGAAACTTCAGTCAACTAAATGGATAAATAAATTATGGTTTTATATATACATGTGTGTTTGGGTTGCTGATGAATATTGATTCTGGCAACAGCCTCTAGTCTTTAATAGCCACCAGTCGTCTAGGGTCCCCCGTTACACTGCTACCATCTTCTCTACAATCAAGATAGTGACACCAGGTAAAACGCTACACTTACACCACTTCAAAAACCTTCATTGTGCAGGAATCTTCTTTTACCTGTCCCTGCTCCCCCGACACATCCTTCATTTATCCTCTTTGGCTGTACCAATGGGTCTAGAGTTGGACTGTTTACACATTAAGAGGCCCACACGAAGATGTTCATCAACGGATAACGTTGGACAACCTGGAGAATAATAATAATCAAGAAGTCTTGTAAACTAAGGTTGGAAATTTCCCTACAGAACAGGATCTGATAATAAGATTCTCAATACCTTCATTATAAACTAACCCTCTTTTTTTTTAGCTCACCGGTCCTTGGTTAAGTATTTTAAGGTGGTTTCCGACATGGACCGTATTAGAATTGGTGAGTTCTATTTAGTTAAGAAAAAAAATCGTATATAGAATCGTGTATACGTCGACGTTTTAACATCTCCCAAATCAACTTCAAATCTAAAATCGTCTTTCAAAGTTGTGACATATTGGGCAGCAAAGGTGGAGCATTGCTAAAAGCTTGGACTTTGTAATCTTATTACATGAGTTCAAATCCCAGTCAGAACCATTGCCTTTATCTTAAGTTGCCTCGGGCAGATGAGGGTCGTTAACTAGGGATCTAGGTGAAGATCAACATTGATAACAAAAGCCCAGGGATATAACGGTCACGTAAAAATAACCTTGTGCCTTACTTGGGTTTGTACTCGACCAAATAAATATAATATTAGTACAGGAAACCAGACTTGATCTTAGGATAACACCGACAACAGCTTCGGCGCTTTATCTTCCGATGTAAATGCATGTATTTAGAACAATTTACATTTAATTGCCCTTCTAATTATGCAACAAAACTATCTTTTAAAAATTCACAATAGAATGCCATGGATTCAAGAGACAAGACCATTTAATGTTAGCATCATGCAATCATTTTTTAAACCTCCGATCAGCTGATCACTAAGTTACGGAAAGAAATACTCTATAGGTGCGTTACCCTAGCCTTTTATTTATTATACAACTGGTAACATCTAGGATCACATCACATAATTATTTCTCATTTGTTTCAGAAATAAATTTGAATAGAACTATGTGTATAAAGAGCGCACTGGAAGACTGGAGGATTTTAAAATTAAATAGTTTTTACAAAAGATTTGATATTCAACTTTTTTCAATTTCTTGTTAATATAAATTATTGGAGTTTATAACACTAACTTACTCTTTTATATATATATATTTTTTAATCATTATTAAAGTTTTAAATGGCAACACACAACAAAAATACTGAACTTACACCAAACCTTACTACTCCGGATTAATTATGGGCTATTTGAAACAGAAGTTTTTATTTGAACAATTCGCTCACGATTCTGCAGCTAAAAAAATTCCCGAAGTGATGTACGTACGTCTCTTAGTGCTGAAAACACTGCATACAGTGATGAAAAATGCCCTGAGAAGGGCAATTCTTTATTCACAAGAAAATGGTGGCCATTTTAAAAAAATGTTCATACTTGAAGAGGCATAAATTCTAAGCTTATATCTTTTGAATTGATTATTTGGATTAAATACAAATTAATTTTTATAAGAAATATTTTAGATTAAAATCCTTCAGTCTTTCAGTGTCCACTCAGTATTTAGGTGAACTGCATATTTTAAAGCCTGATTTATACCTAGGAAATAAATCATAAAGACTTATGGTTTTTGTTGCTGACTTATTAGCAGGTTACATTATTCACCTAACTCTATGATAGTTAGGATAATTAGATCTCTCTTTAAGTTGCAGGTCTTGTACTAGATGATAATACCTCTATAAAGAAAGAAACGTATGTGCCACGAGGAAATGGAATGGCTACAAAGGAATAGGGTGATAGTCGACTGACTATCCAACATTAAAATTGGCATAAATCCATATTTTATGGTTTAAACATGGATCTTTGATAAATATTTTGATGATTTCAATTTTGTGTATATATTTTTTCAGTGTTTTTTGTTATATAGCGTATCAACCTCAATTTGTTATTTAATGCAGGCTGATTTTTGGAAATAGTGACATTTCAGAAGAGTTTAGATGTAAGTATGTGTATTCTTCTTTTAATGAATTTTGGATTGTTGATGGTTTTATTTTTATAAAAGCTCATATTAATTTATTCACCTGGAAATACTTCTCACATGATCAATGTCTACAGAGTCCAGTGAATTTCTTTTTGGCATGAAGAAATTATGGATTCTGCACCGTTTAGTTTCTAGATGATGTGTATGGCTTATGTGTAGACTGATCAGAGCTACATGTTTTTTTTTTCACCTTTGTAGTATTTATAAATTCATTCTCTAATGGCATGAAGAAATTATGGATACTGTACCGTTTAGTTGCTAGATGATGTGTATGGTCTATGTGTAGACTGATCAGAGCTACTTTTTTTTTTACCTTTGTAGTATTTATGGGTCCATTCTCTAATGGTAGTTTTTATGGTTTTTAACAAATAAGTGTCGATGGGCAAAATTTCTGTGGCCTATGTGTAGATAGGTCTACTTTTTTAGTAAGTTTTGGATCCATTTTCCAATGTCAGTTTTTATGATTTTTAGTTTATAAATATTGATGCGTGAAGTATGTGCGGCATATGTGTAGAAAGTTAGGTGGTACCTTTTTCCGAACATTGTTGGATTTTGATTTGATTATCTTTTGTAAATTCCCCCTAAAAAAAAATGCTCATTGTGTGTTAAGTTCCCATGAGTAAATGACACTGGGTGATGTATGAGTGACTTATGTGTATATAGGTTAGTAAAACCCGTTTTTTCTATTTGTCTTTTATTTGATGACCAATTATTTTATTTTACGTTTTTAATTTTATTTTTTATTTTTTAAATGTTAATGTGTGAAGTTTGTATGGCATTTTTCCCCTCTTTTTTTATTGTATTTATGGACCTGTTGTCCAATATCAGATTTTATTATTTTTGTTTATTTGTTTCTTTCTTTTTTCTCTCTGATGAGTTTTTTCGCGTTACATTTTTTTTAATCTCTGTATATTAGGTCATTGGGTTTGCAACCATGTTTGTCTTGATGCACCCGGAAAAACCTCAAGTTTATTTGTTCATTCATACGAAAATTATTTTTTTATTGGTCGAGAAAAATTGATTGCAAACGATAGTGTATTTGACTCTCTCGATGCGTGATGGCGTGAGAGAGACATGATTTAACGTATGCGATTGTTCTTTGCATGTAAATGTGTTGTTTGTTGGGTGAGAGAAACATACAAGAAAGAAAAATCGTTTAGGGTTATTCTTTTTTATAATCAATCATCAAATTTCCCTATTTTTATATGCTTTCCGCACCCCGCTTTTTTATTTTTTTATTTTTTAATTTTACTTTTTCGGTTTTTTTTTAATTAAATATCCACATTTCTTTGTTCTGCTTTTGATCTGAGCATTTGATTGTTAAATTATACCATTTTTCACGCTTCTTTTTTTACCCTAAATCTCTCTTATAGTCAATTGCTGATATTTCATAATAAATGCCCCAAAAGTAATGCATAAATATATATGTGTGTGTGTGCAAATCTCCTGCCCAATCTTTATATATATATA
>JAUZSX010334285.1:0-10875 GCA_034780655.1 Idiosepius hallami | reverse complement strand
CTAGGCCGAAACGTAGTGTAATAACATCAAAAAATACCTACTAAGATGAGGAAAAAAGTCCGAATAATAAAGTTAATTCCTAAATAAATGTTTTTGTTTACGTATTGTTTATGAAGCAAACATTTCAAACACCACAAGTTGTTTTAAGCAAAAATATGAATTTAATGCTTATTTTTAATTACTGAAATTAGTTTAGTTTACGAACCTAAATTTGAAATTTACTCAAGTTCTTTTCTTTTCTTGCTTTCTGTTCTGTACTCTAAAGAATTTTTAAATTTAAAATATTTCAATTCGTAATTTCATCCTCTGGTGGTTGTTGTTGATGATCGCTAAGAAAGAAAGAAAGAGAGAGAAATTAGGTTAAAGCTCTCGTCTTGTCCCTTAAAACGATTATTCTATTTTAAGCATTGTTGTTATTATTTTTTTCTTTCATGTGTGTTTAAAGGTCGAGGGCAAATAGTTGAATTAATATTAAGCGAAACTAACAGGTACGAAGCTGGAAAAAAAAAGGCAGGACAAGTGCGTAAAAATAATTGAAGATGAATTAGCTTTAGTAAAACACACACACACACACACACACACACACACACACACACACACACATACCAACACATCCGCACATATACAGACACAAACATACACACTCAATAAGTTTATAATGATTAAGTGTTAGTGTGAAGTCGACGTGGCTCAGTGGATAGACAATCGGACTTCGGAACCGTGTTACGCGGGTTCGAATCCAACCAACCAGTTTCTTTACTATTCACACCCTCACTCATTCAGTCACTACACCACACGTTAACATGTCGACTAATATCCTTGGGAAAGGTATGAAGCCCAATCTTCCCTCCAGCTATGGGTTAAATGGCGCACCAAGACCTCAACGGTGGATGTGGCGGATGATGTCCACAGTGACACAGCAGCACTGAAGGCGGATGAAGGCTGCCTGCAGTGCAACCAACAGTCAACACTAGAGGATGATGGCCTCCAGTCGTCATAGTTCTCTCATAGTTCTCTCCGTGCCAACAACCTCTGCCAAGGGGCATAGTCTCTCCACGTTAAAAGACATCACGCACAGACAGGCGTCCTCCACGGAAGGGTCGGGTCCTCAGATCCAAGACGGAGGATAGTCATACTCGGCAGCGAGTGACGCCAAGAGTGTGAAAGTACGAAGCTGAAAAAAAAGGCATGACAAGTGCGTAAAAATAATTGAAAATGAATTAGCTTTAGTAAAACACACACACACACACATACGAACACATCCGCACATATACAAACACAAACATACACACTCAATAAGTTTATAATGATAAAGTGTTAGTGTGAAAGTTTGACCAATCAGAACCCTGCTTACAGTCTAATCTATCCAATCATAAACGGAGTTACAGCATTTACCGCGGGAGTTGTGTAACGTTACTCAAGGATGGCCGCCTTACCGCCGCTCTCGCAGGTGAGTCCTGTGTTTTTAGAGATATTAACCTTTCACGAATGGACATATAGGGTCTTCTGGGTCTATCTGTGAAGAAGATAGATCTTCGATCTTTATGTACGAGTTGTTTTTTCGCGAAGATAAGTTCCTAAAATAATGGCTAGTCGTTCGTTCGGTTTGGATTTTTTTTAGTTCAGTTGCGGAGGCGGATGTAGCAGCTGGCTTGGAGTTGCCCGGGTTTTTTTTTTTTTTCGTATTTTTTTCGTATTTATTTTCGTCTTTCTTTCTTATTATTTTTTCCTTCATAAATTATCTGTTTAGATATTTATCCCGATTTATTCTTTCCTTTTTATTAAAAAGCAGTTATTTTTTTATCACTCTAAATCAATGCTATAAAATATTAAAAATTTGCAAAAATCTTCATGGAATTCCAATTAAGTGTAAATGATTACACTGTAATCATTTCCATATAATAACAGAATCGAAACGATGTTTATATTTCTCCCCGATTTTAATTTATATTTATTTTTTATGTTACCCTCCTCTAGTGTCGATAATATTTGCAAAAAAGTCCTCTTTTTTTCGTTTTCATTGATGGGCGATTATTTATTTCACTCTGAGCACGAAGAAGTAGTTATAATAAATACATTTAATTATATACTGATTTCTGTATTTTTGATATAATAATCGATTTTTCTTTTTAATTATATATTTTTTCCATTTTGTCACTATCAAACATAAAGAATTTAAAACATTTAGATTTATTTTCAGTATTAATCAACCAACCAGTTTCTTTACTATTCATACCCTCACTCATTCAGTCATTTACATACACACCCCACAAGTCACAATATCTGCCCACGAATGTCAAATCAGTGGCTATTAATGTTCATTCAATATCTTATTTGAAAATAAAACCATTTAATTTCTATTTTATCATTTAATGAAATATTATTTAAGTTAATATTTTTGGTTTTATTTTAAAACTCTGTGTTTAAAATGAATTCTTTTTTTTTTAACTACAGACATTTCATTCATTTCCTGCTGACGAAAATACGATACTTAAAAAAGTTGCAATAAAAATTGTTCCATTTTTATTTTTAGCATCTTTCCACGACTTATGTTAATTTTATTAATAATAACATTACGGTATTTGTTTAGTTTTTGGCCCCTATTTTACCTGATTTGCTGGTGAAAGGGTGAAATATTGTCCCTTTCGAAAAATTGCGCTGGTCGAGAAAAGAAAAGAACGAATTTAAAAACAAAACGAAATAATTAAAACTGAAACCAATGAAGTGAAATTAAAATAGAAAAAACAAACAATTGTTAGAATTTTAAAACAAAATTAAATAATTAAAACTGAAACCAATTAATTTAAATTAAAATAGAAAAAGCAAACAATTGTTAGAATTTTAAATTTTAAAACAAAAAAACAATATTGTGGTTGCAATGCTTTTTACTGTCTTTTTTTTTTTTAAATTATTTCATTTTTAATTAATAAATATTTTTAATTTTTACATTTCTTTGAGTTAAACCAAACCTCATTTTTTTTTACACGGAACACTAAGAAGCGCATATACGTGAAATTAAAATTCATTTTGTTTTTAATCCTTTCGACCTTTTGGGGCCGATATATCGGCCTTGGTAACTAAAGGCAAAAATTGACATACTGATATTTCGACCCTTATGTTTTTTTTTGTTTTTTTTTATAGAACAGAACAGCTCTGCTGACTAGGTAATAGTGCAAGGTGGTGGTTGAAATATTGTTGTATGTGTGTGTGTCTTCTTTGGCCTTAAGTTGTCAAGACCGATATCGGTTCTTTAGGGTTTAAACGGTTAACCCTTTCGACCCTAAGGGGCCGATATATCGACCATAGTCACTAAAGGCAAAATAAGACTCACAGTGAAATTTTGACCCTAATATGGATCTTTAATAGCAACGGCACTGAGTGAGTGACTACTTTGTAAAATTGCTGAGTCCAGAGTCCAAAGTTGGAGGTTGAATTGTGTGTGTGTGTCTTCTTTTTTCCTCAGGGGCAGGGCCGATATATCGGTTCTTTAGGGTTTAATGGGTTGAATGGCTACTTGAGTGACTTGCCCTTGTCAAAATATTTTCTGGGGTAAGGGACCCTAAAATAAGATTCTACCGAAAAAGTTTTTGAGTAAAGGCTGAAAAAACATCTATGGAGGTAAATTAACCCTTTCGACCCAAAAGGGCCGATATATCGGCCTAAGTAACCTAAGGCAAAAAAGACACACCAACATACTTAACGGCTCTGAGTGATTACTAGGTGATATTGCTGCTGCTTTCACCATGTCAGAATCCAAAAACTAAGATCGAAATATCAGTGTGTAACGGTGGTGTGGTGTGTTAGTGTTTTCTTTTGCCTTAGGTTGCCAGGGCCGATATATCGGCTCAGGGTTTAAAGGTTTAATTCAATAATTTTTATAAGTGGTTCTAAATGAATAAGTAAGTTTGCGTGTAAAGCCAAAAATAAATTCTGTCTTTGCGACTGTGTGGTGACGGTGATTGTGCAGGGTGGCACCACAACTCGTCTCTAGAATCGATCAATCAATCAATCAATAATGATAATTATTTTCAAAACCTGAAGGAAACTGGAAAAAAAAAAAAAATAAATAAATAAACAGGCACTTTTGCAGAACAAGCAAATGGAGAAATTTTGTACAGAATATTTTTTTGGGATCTTTTCTAGAAGACCCCCGCCACTCATGTAAAAATAAAAATAGTAATATTGTTAAGTCAGGATCCAAAGGTGAAGGTTGAAATATCGTGTGTGTGTCTCTTCTTTTACCTTAAGTCGCCAAGGTCGATATTATATTTACTTGGTGAGCACCAAGCCAAGTTTGGCACAAGGCCATTTTTACGTGCTCTTACCCGGGCTTTTTATATTTTATGTTACCCTTCACCTAGATGAGCTGCTTTCCCGTTTTAACGAGCTCCATCTGCCCGAGGCAGCTAAAGTGAAAACAATAGTTTTGACTGGGGTTTGAACTTGCATAATACGGTTCCAGAGCCCGATCTATTACCAATGCTCCACCTTCGCTGCCCCATAAATGTAGATATAAGTTTTGTTTTTATAAAGTTAAATTTTCTGTTATTTTTACTTTTCTAGGTCCTGTAAATATTTCTATTTTACTTTTCAGATTTTATAAACATATTTTTTTTAGTTTATACAGATATCATTTGTCTTTTTTTATTTATAGATATTTTCCTTTTCTTAATTTTTCTTAATATTTCACTTTTTTCAATTATCGAATTATTTCTGTGTTTTTCTTAAATTTTATAAATGTTTCTATTCTTTACAATTTTACAAATATTTGGGTTTCTTTTCAATTTTATATGTATTTATATTTCATAAATTTTCTTTCCTCTCAATTTTATCAATATCTCTCTTTTTTCTAAAGAAAGTCTGCTTCGGCCAGTGGATTTGCACTCAGACTTTGGAATCATAATACATAAGTTTGAATCCTAGTAATTTCATTATATTACCATTCTGGTGAGTACTCTTGGAAAAGATATAAATCCCCATATTGCATTCAGCTATGGAATGAGCAGTATCACTTTAGTAATTTAAAAAAAAAATGCATAAACAAAAGAAAAAAGATACTTGATAAAATAATTGTTTTCAGCATTTAATGACTGAAAAGTTTGATATGCTGTACATCAAATTAATCTTCTTTTTAAATGTAAAATTATTCTTGTTCTTTGCAGTTTTATTAGTAGTCAGTAGCATAGCAACAGTTTTTGCTGTCCGAGGCGGTCGTAAGACTTGCACCACCCACCCTGACCACTATTAATCCGTAATTTGCACCACCCTGACCACTGATAATCCGTAAAAAAAAGAACAAAAATTATTTATTTTCATGGAACTACAATCAAGGATCTACATTATATTCAACTTATTTAATTTTTATTTTTTATTGGAAATGAAATTAATGTCACAGTTGAAAGATCTGTTTAAAAACAGTAATATTTACACACAAAGAACATATTACAACCTTAAAAACTTTTGTTAGTTTTTTACTAATATTGCTTTCATTGTCTATTTTCAACTCCTCAAAATGCTGCCCCTTGAAATGTGCCGCCCGGGGTAGACCACCCCTCCGCCCCTCCCTTGCTACGCTACTGTTTGTAGTCACTCATATTTGTCTTTCTATAGGTTTTTTGTTACTTTCTTTCTATTGTTTTATCTTATGTATTTTTGTTACAGTCATGTTTCTCTCATCCTTTTTAGTAAATACATCAATATTATGTGTATTCATTATTATTTATATATGTATTTATGAATGGGGGTCCCATTAAGGCACTTGAGATTATCATGAATTTCTTTTGTGGCAGCCCCTGCACCTGTTCTCTCTCTCAGACACACTGGCATGACCTTTCCTCTGATGCAGGGGGGTGGGTTCAGGCAAGAGAAGTGCTTGGTCAATGCAAGAACTATCTAAGCAAGCTTCAAAATCCTGGCGGAGATCTGAACTATAACTTGGCTCACAAATGCTCTGCTTGTTGCCTATGCCAGTGTCATCTCGTGTGATTGGACCTGAGATACTGCCACTTTTACGGGCGGTGGAGCATAGGTGGGAGACACCCCACTGGCGATACTAGTCACATGGCATCCAGGTCTAGTGGGCCATCATTGATCATAAGATGTCATGGTTCAAACTCTATAGAATTGTTAGTAATGACAGATGCCTGCCAAAAACCAATTAATTATGCGGACTATTGTCCTCATCTTTGTATTTGTGAAATCCTCTACATTTTGCCAGTTTATCATTGTGATTTTCAGGTTCTTGTTCATTGTCGGTATCAAAAGTTTACTCTAATTTTGATTCTGACTTTAAACAGAAAACCTGAGGAAGGCCAAAGAATAAACTGTTCGAAACGTAGTGAATTTAACAAACACAAAAATGAAGACAATAGTCTGCATTATAAATATACAATTTATTAAATTTCATCTCAGGAATTCTGTGGAGCATTGGTAAAAGCTCAGGCTCTGAAATCGTATTACGCAGGTTCAAATCCCAGTCAAAACTATTGTATTCATTTTAGCTGCCTTGGACAGATGGGGCTCGTTAACTCAGGAGAGCAGCTCATCTAGGTGAAGGGTAACACTGAAGGTAAAAAGCCTGGGTTAGAGCATGTAAAAATGGCCATCTGCCAAACTTGGGTTGGTGCTCACCAAGTAGATATAATATATATATATTTCTATAGATATCTGTTTACTTGTTTGTATCTTTTTGTTTTTTCTTTATATTTTTCTGCCTAGCTCATTCTTTCCATGGAGTTTAAAAAAATAAAATTAATTTGCTTAACTCAGCAAAGATGAGCTCACTTGTCCTTGCCCAAAAGTTATTCTCATTATCAGAATTCTAAATACTATTTTACAAAGCAATAACAAACATGATATCTTTAAAAAAAACAATTTCAATTTAACTTTTCTTGTATTATAGCTTTGAATGTGTTTCCTTATATTTCTGTCACAATCCAACTTCTTGGTGTGTGGTAAGTGACCTTTGGAAAATGGTTAGTGCTTTAACTATGGAACGATCTTAGATGAGAACAAATCCAGGTTAAGCTCACTTTCAGACTGATAGAGGTATAAAACTCATTATTGTCTAATTCATGTATTGTATAGAGCAACTATTATTTTTCAATTAACTTATTAACAAAAGAATGTAATTTGATGGTTGATTTAGATGCTTTTATAATAATGAGCTCTCTATGAGGGTTGTTCCAAAAGTAATGCCTCTTATTTTTTATTTTGCCTAAATAGATCAAAGTTGATTGCAAATTGCTTTGTTATAATATCTGGACTCATGCGTTCATCAACTGAAAGTTTCATTTTTTTTATGTTGAAGATATTAACAGTGTGAGGCTCTAAGAAAGTAAATCTACCATAGATGTGTGTAAGAGGCAGAGATGCGTCATTGAATCTTTTTTTTATATGCAGAAAAAATTCAGATTAACAACCACTAGCACCTGTTTGACATTTACAAAGCTGATACAGTTTATGTTAGCATAGGGGAGAGTTCCATCAATTTTCAGAGTGACAAGGGAGATGTGAGTGACAATGCGTGCTACAAATGCAAAAACTGACTGCCTCATTAATTGCTGGCAAAATTTTGTTGAGAATGGTGGGGACTATGGAGATAAGTAAACTCTGGGCTACAAAAAGTTACTCGTTTTGATGGCACTACTTCAGTCTTTGTACCCCTTTTTTCGACTTTAAAAAATAACCTAAACAAACTTTGAAAAAATAGAATAATTTTGTAAAAATAGAAATACTTATGGAATAAAATTTTTTTTTAAATCTTTAAAACTGAAAAAATTTAAACAACAGAAATATGTAAAAATGAAAAATAAAAACAGAATTATCTAAAGAACTAAACCAAAATATTCTTTAAAATTTTAAGGCGCAGAAACTTCATTGTCTCTTATGCATACATTAATGGTTATAAATCTTATCACATTTAGATTTAAATAAGTATACAGTTGTGCATTTATTTTACTATGAAATATTTTTACTGATAAAATATAAAAGAATTGCTTATCTTTCTCCTTTCTCTTCATGTCTATCTTTCTATCTGTTTTTCTTTATCCCCATTCCACCCCATTCTCTTTAATCTCAGCCTTTTTTTTCATTTTGTGCTTCCAGTTTAAAAAAAATGGCGGACGTTTTCTTTTTATTGATATATGTTTTCCTAATTCTATACACCATGCAAAATTCTCAGGAACTCAAGACTCAGTGTCAAACAACTGATATTTCATGTTTTCTAGACCCCATGCCAGGAATTAAACCCTTGGGAGGTAAAAGTAAAGCAACAGAATTTAAGAAAATAAAAAAAGGGTAAAAATGATGAAATGTCTGGAACTGGCACCAGCTATAATGAAATCACTGGTGCAAACTGAGGAATTTTGGAAAATCCAGGAAATGTGAGGAAATTAAATGAAAATTGGGCGATCTTGGTGGATTGAATGATAAGAACAAATTCTAAGGTTAATATAATCAGGTTGAACTTTTGATTTGTATTTGCTATTTATTTATTTATTTATTTATTTATTTATAGATAGAATTTGTATTTATTTGAATTTGTATTTATCATTTTTTGCATTGAGAATTTTTATTTATTTATTTATTACAATTTTGTTTTAATTCATCTATTATTTTATTTTATTTATTTCACAATTTTATTTTATTTTATTTTATTTTTTCTATTTATCTATTTTTATTTTACTAGTTGTCTAGTTTTACTTATTTCACAGAGGCGGTCGACATGGCCCAGTGGATAGGCAATCAGACTTCGGAACGATAGTACGCCGGTTCGAATCCAAGTTGTTCCGTCTATGTTGACATGTCGACTAATATCCTTGGGAAAGGTATGAATCCCCATCTCCAGCTATGGATTAAATAGTGCTACTTGTTTATTAAAAAAACTATGCATGTATAAAAATAACGTTTATCATTAGTAATTGTTCTCTGCATTAAAATGACCAGAAAGATTGATATGTCGTTAAACTCAAAAACAAACAAAAACTTATTTCAAAATTTCATTTAATTATCAATTTATTTTATTTATATATTTTATTATTTGTTTTATTTTACTTATTTCACAATTAAAACTTATTGATTAACTTATTCTTTTTTTTATTTATTTTTTATATTTTTTATTTGTTGTCACATTTTACTTATTTTGAAATTTTTTAGCACTTCTGTTTGTGTCACTCTTTAAATTTTTAAAATAACTTTTAAAAATAGCTGGCATTACTTTTGGAATCCTTCTTAAAACATGTGTATAAGAAGAAATAATTCTAATAACAAAATTCATGAGAATGAAGAATCTCTAAATTAAAGACTTTTATCTCAGCCAAACTTATAATAAATGATTCTATTCCATCTGTAAGAGTTTTATTTTGCTATGAGATAACAAACTATCTATTTGTGAAGACCAAGTTAAATTTATTGCATTTAATATTCTATAGTTTATTTGGATTTCCTTGCCTGATTTCATATAAAAGTTCCATTATATTTATTATATATGTTCAAATGCCAAAATGATATGACTACTTTGAAACTTATTGATTTTTATTCTTGTATATTAGGAGTGGGCTTCTTGCATAATGAGCACTACCAGAAAGATAGCTAAAGCAGAGAATATTTGACAGTTTATTATTGGGAATTTCAATATCATAGCCTGCCTACCTTAATCGCAATGCAATGCCATTAAGAAAGATTCCAAGGCCCATAAATATCATGCATTATTTTGATTTTTGAACCTATATAAAGATACCATACTAAAGTGTATTTTTATTTTTGAGATGAGGCTTCATAATTAAGGTATTAACTATATTTCAGACTTTTATCCTCATCTTGGTAGTTTATGATATTTTTCTCACTATGTTTCAGCCTAGTACACCTCAAGCTGTCTTCAGGTGACGAACCGCAAACTTGGATAGGGATGCTGAGTTTTGTATCTCCTATAATCACTGCCTTCCATAGTTGTCTATCAAACCATATTGTCATAAGATGGTGGTTTCAATTCCTACACAAGCCGGACAGAGGTTTATTTAGTCAAAAACATGGTTAGATAGACAACAACTATGGAAGGCAGTGATTACTGGGAATACAATTAATCCCTTGAAGACAACCTGAGGTGGACTAAGCCAAAACATAGTGAGAAAAATATACTAAACTACCAAGATGAGGACAAAAGTCTGAAATAAAGTTAATACCAATTAAAAGTTAGGTCTACACATTTTTTTTTCCACGTGTAAAGATTGTTGATAAAATTATCAATCCATCAATTTTTCATTCCATCCTAGTGTATGAATTGGTACAGTTAAGGAGACCCAACCTATTGTACTCCAAGTTTGACTCTTCCAATTTCTATATCTCAACAGAGCTAAGCAGACTCAGGGGAGAGGAGAACTTCTCCTTATATAAAACAGCTGTTGTACCTGTCGGCTGAAGGACTGGTTAAAACCTACTTACCACTACGTTTTTGTTTATCACATTTTCTTTCTTCATAATACAATCACATTTACCTATCACCCACTGTCCGAGTCATTCTTTAATTCACGTAGTCATAGCAGGTACCAACGTAACTGAATAAAGTCTGTCAACAGATTAGTGTCCACTTATGGGATAATTATAGGCACCATACATCAGCTCAGTAGTATTGGAAAAACTGTAATTAGGCAATGGCTTCATGAACTTTCATGTTTGTGAGAGATATTTGAAAACTATGTGTTGTGGAGACCTACCTATGAATGAACTCTTCCACACATTATTTATAAAGTGTTTATGCACTTGAAGCCAGGGAGAAGGCATTAAGTTGTGGCTCCTGATCGGGCGAATGAGTGAGCCAGAGCTCATTACAAGTACAAGAGAGCAGTTTTCATCGTCCAAAATATTTAAATGTTACCT
>JAUZSX010334275.1:0-10876 GCA_034780655.1 Idiosepius hallami | reverse complement strand
AAGCAAAGACCTGGCTTTCGACAGGTTGACTGATGGGCCAGTTAGGATGTCAAGGATTTATTTTTCTGTCATATTTATATATATATATATATATATATATATATATAGGTGGCAGATGGGCACTCTAAGAAAAGATTAGAGCAGCAAAGACCTGGTTTTTGACAGGTAGACTGATAGGCCAGTTGTTTGGATGTCAGACTTGTTCTTTACGTAGCCATCCTGATGCGCCATGAATGGCAAAACAGTAAAGTTTTTTATTAAATTATCGATTATTAATTGATGATTGATTAATTGGTTGATTACAGACATAATTTTTAATCAAAATAATAAAACAAATATAATGGGTTGTTACTTAAAACGAGCGCAAAAAATTTTTAGATAAATATTTCAGTCATTGAGAACTTCAAAAAATTGTCAAACAAGATAAATTTTATTACAAATTTTGGTCAGCTTAAACGACCTTAAAAAAAGTAAGAAATAAAGAAACGAAGAAGAATGAAAGAAAAAACAAGAAACAATAATAAAAAAAGATAAAGATGAAAAAAAATTATTTCTTAAAAATATTCTATTATTCTAAAAGTAGATACATTTAATGAATTTATTAGCAAGGAAATGAAAAGAAAGAAAAAAGGGGTTTTAGAATCTTAACACTTTAGACCTTGTCTTGATGGTCTAGCAGAAAAACCCACATGGCCGATATTTCAGCCCTCCATGATCCAGTTATAGAATGGTTTTGATTATCTAATTGGTAAGAATATTCTTGTCAAGGTCCCTAATATCTAGGTCTGTGACGAGTATATTTTAGGAAAAAAGAATATTGTTAGAGCTCTGTCATAACTCAACCAACCAATCACATTATAGCACCATTGACGTCTTGTTCAATCATCCAACTGAACAGACAACTTGGTATGCAGTCATGACTTCCCACAAAGACAACAATCATTCAAAAGATTTTTTTTGCTCTAATGGATGTTGTAATATACAAATATAAAAATCAGAAGAGGCTCATCATAAATTGTTAATGACGCTGCAATCAGATGATTGATCACAGTGTAATAAACAATATATATGTATATAAGAAAGATCTTGGTGTAATTAACAATATATATATATATATATTGCATAGTTTGCCGCATAGCCTACAGGATAGACCTCCTGGTGGACAGCCCACTCCCGGCTATTCCCCACTCACGTGTCCACCCAACTGCTGCCCTGTGTCAGTAGCTCTGTGACTTGTAAGGCCTACATTTGATGAGGAAACACTCTACCAGAGAATACACACAAGTATCCAGTTTCAAGGCCAACGCAAATTTACGTAAGGCGTGTTTGATAGCAGAGTTTTTTCCTCAGAGTGCTGATGGACAGAAACTTGGATAATATATAAAGATACTAGACCCCAGAAAAATAATCTTGTTATATATATATCAATCTATATATATATATATATATATATATATGTGGACTCTCTCTCTCTATGAGTGTCATCAAACCAAGTATGACCATCAGAATACCACACAGATGTTTTTTATTGTGGTAAAGCCTAGTGTAGCCCCACCCACACTTTTTGTACCCAACCTGTTTTTGCTCTTAACAAGGGCATAACATTCACTCATACACACATTAGCATGACCAAGATTGCAACTGTCATTCTACTCTGCTCTGCTCTGCTCTACTCTACATACTTTTATAAGTACAATTAATACATGCAGCAGTTATAGATTGCTCTAAATGCTTCCCAACTTTCTAAAACTCCAACCCACCCTGACGACTACTACCCTTCCTTTTTTTTCTGCACCAAGTGGGGAGGGGATGAGAAGACTTTTTCATGAACTAAACATGTTATATAACTGAGAAATAAAAAGAAAAAAGTCTTGGTTAAACTTTAGTTGGTCATGGGAATGTGCACACCTTTCATCCAGCTTTTCTAAACAAATAAAAACAGACTTGCCCACTGTTACATACTCACACACAATGACATATGTGCATTATTATTATGTACAAACACATTTTCATATCAATTAAATATCATTAACCCTTTTCGTCCCACGTGTCAACTAGTAAAACAACTATTTTACTACCAGCTTGTAATCTTTAGGCAAGCGTTTGTCGTAAAAAACAATACTATTCAGATCGAACTATGGTATCTTATGACCAACAATGGCCCACTAGGCCTGGAGATTGTGTGACAAGTACTGGTGCCTATGCTGCTCTTTCAGTAAGAGAGGCGGCATCTCAGGTCTGATCACACTGGCACAGACGGCAAGCAGAGCGTTTGCGAGCCGACATGAAAAAATAAGTCATGGTTTGGATCTCTGCCAGGACTGTTAAGCTTGCTTGGATGGTCCTTGCATTGACCGAGCACTTCTCTTGCCTGAACTCCGTGATAGAGGAAAGGCCTTACCAGTACGCCTGATAGAGAAACAGTTGCAGGGGGCGGCCACAAAAGAAACTCCTAGTAATTTTAGGTGCCATAATGGGGCCTCACTCCATTTGGCTGCACACAAGTTGGCTGTTGACCCCAAAAAGAGGTTCATCTGTCCTTTAATCTTTGTAATCATTCATGGAAAAATCATGGTTCTCATTCAATAACCATGTGGGTCAATATGCTACTAAACAAACAACAAAAGATGATACAGTTCTTTTAACAATCTACCAACAAAAAACTTTTGATGAACATACGTATTTTTCTCAACATTAGATTAAAATGCAGGTTTGCATGCTATTCAAGAAATCAAACTGGTGAATTATGAACAAATCAATGAACTTTTATTTGTAAACAAAGATAAGTATGTACAGTAAACCCTCGTAGGTCATCAAACTTGGGATTGGTGGGGTAAAGACGACGTATTAGATGAAGTACGAGAGAAGAATAAAGAAAAAAAATTTAATGAAACTTCAAGGGTTACTGTGATAAATATAATTCAAAATTCTTTTTATTTATGTATTATTTCATTAAGTTCTTCCTTGTATATAGAGAAAAATAATTGGTCAGCAAGATAGAGCATTGGTAATTGCTCGGACTATGGAATCATATTAAGCGAGTTCAAATCCCAGTCAAAACCATTGCATCTATCCTTAGCTACTTTGGGCAGATGGAGCTGACTCAAAGAAAGGGCTACACATGAGCGAGCCACATGTGATGTGTATAAGGACTGCCCTTCATAAGTAGTCTGTACATGTAGATTTCGTCTTGTGCGCTTGTATGACACGCACAATCCGCTCTCGTTCCACCTAGATGTGTTAATCAGTGACAAGCTGAGGCAAGATGACTTATTATGTACACTAGCAGTATTATAAAGGTTCAAATCCATGTCAAAACCATTTCATTAACTTTCAGATGCCTTGGGGCAGATGAGGCTCATTAACTCAGGAGAGTAACTAGTCTTGGTATAAGGATAAAACTGATTTAAAAAAAACATGAGTAGATAAGACCTGTCAACTTAATGAGAGTAACTCATCTAGGTGAACAGCAACACCAATTACCAAAGTCTGAGAATATGATGAGCACAAATTGTCGTTTGTACCTATCTTGGTTTGGTGCTTGACCAAGTATATATCATATATTAGCGATATTGCCTGGCTTTGCTCGAGGGTTGTGTTTGATTCCTTAGCAACTATTGAAAACTGAATACCAAATCAAATTTGTTGCATAGAATGCCTCATATATTAAGTTTCAAGTCTCTTAAGAACTCCTTAGATGGGACAAACAAAGGTGCCAAAATTTTTTAAGAATATGAACAGAACAACAATAATCTGAAAGAAATATACTATAACAACAAAACAATGTAAATCAATAATGAGTACAATCTTAAATATTTGCTCTAAAAAGCAGATATTACTTTTTCCACCAACCTGATAGTCTAGTCACAGAAATATATCACAACTACAAAACAAACTACAAACCAACAAGCCCAGCCTTGTGCCTCCCCCCCAAAAAAAAAAAAATTAAAAAACTAAAACCTCAATATTAGTTTAAAAACTACCAAAATCAAATATATCCTGAGAACCATATCAATGAATTTATCACTCCAGAAATCCTCCTTCATCAAAAAAAAAACTCCAACAATCAGCTAAACAAACCAAATAACCCAAAACAACAATAAACGAATAAACATATAAAATTCTCTCTAAAACCTCTGAGATCTTAAATAACCAGGTTGACAGGTGGTTAGACCTAAGCAAACCAAACCAAGACAAACTAAATCATTATTGAATACACTCTTAAACATTAATCCTAAAATTCAGACATTACTTTTGCACTAACCTGAAGCATGTATTTCTTTCTTTTGAGGTAACATATTGATTTCACCGATATCAATTTACTCTCAAAGTTAATTGAAATCAAATCCAGACAGGCATATTGGTAAAACATTGGGTGGCACAGCAAATGGGTTAGGCAAGATTTAAAAATTACATAATTTTTTTTTTCCTCTCAACTGATTTTATTGATAGTTTCTAGTTTTTTTCAGTTTGACTTGACTAGAGTTTAATTGATTACTTTTCACTGGGAGTTCGTGAAGTCAAAGTTGTAAGCAGTTCAACAAACAACTATTTCAGGATTGAAAAAGGAAAGCACCACTCTAAATTTATCAGAAAACTATTCTGGCTTACTCAAGGTTGTGCAATTGCAAGCTCCCTAGAGGACACAAACCTCTTTTGGACTCCACAAATCTATTGTGATGAAAAAAAAAAAAAAAATCATTTTTAAAATTATTATCATATTGGTATTTTTAAATTGCGAGGGTGAAGTATTGGTTAAAAGCTTGGACTATGGAATTGTATTACACTAGTTCAAATCCCAATCACAACCATTACGTTCATCTTTAGCTGCCTCGGGCAAATGGGGCTCATTAACTCATGAGAGCAATTCATCTAGGTGAAAGGCAGCACTGAATACAAAAAGCTCAAATATATGAAAAACACGTAAAAATGACCTTGAGCCTAACTTAAGGTTTATTTATCAAAATATTTTTTCCTAAATTCATTGTCATGGCTTCATAACTGTCTTTATAATAAAAATAAAATAATATGATATAATATAATAATAATTAAAAAAAATGAATATTAGTAAAATTATATAAAAATCATATAATATAATGTAAATATATAATAATGTAAATAGTAATAATGTTATAAAAATGATGATGATGATGATGGCATCCGTCTGTCTCTAGGGACGATAGAAATGCGCCCCGTGTTGGTTCAGTTAAGTGGCCTCTCCAGGGCGCAAGACCTGGCCAATGTTTTTTGGGTGTCTCTGATTCTGCCCATTTCTCAGTAGCCCCCTCTCAGCCCTGCTGGCGGAACTACAAAAGAGAGCATAGCAGTACGTTCGGCACCAGGTTGGCTGCAGTAATAATAATAATTATAATAATATAATTGATTTATAAAAATTAATATAATAATAATAATAATAATAATAATTATTATTATTATTATTATATAATATATATATAATATAAAATAAAATAATAAAAAAATACTTTTTAAAAACCAAAAGGGTATTTTTTGTTGTTGTTTTTTTTAAGCTACTTTATTTTTTTTTATTTATTCATCAAAATTTTGTTTAAATTCATCATCATGGGCTCATAACTGTCTGGCATCCAATTTCTTTTTTTTTTTTGTCTAGCTCAGCCAAAATATTGCATAAATCTTAATTATATAGTTATATGATTAAATTAAGCGCCTCCTATATACTCAGACAGTGTCAAAGTTAAATAGTGTGTTTGCGGCACTGCTAAGCGCAATGATCAATATTGAGAAACAGAGCAAGTAAATATTTACATTGACTAAGATTTTAACCCTTTAGAGTTAGAACCTAAGTCACGTGTATAGCCAGGCAGTTAACTATCTAACTGTTAACTGCCTATTATACACTTAGCCCAGGTAGGTAAATATTTATACATACATATAAATATATGATGTGCGTATAAATAAAGTCTTTATAATTTCTAGTATAATATATATTTTAAATTAAACCATTTACCAAACCTCATCATAAACAAATTTAAACAAAGTTGTGTAGGGAGTGGGAAATAACTAGAAATAAAAAAAAAATGGATTTAATCTATAAAAACAGATTATATCTTACTTTTAATGTCTAGTGATTATGACAAAGAGTAGCAGTGCAGGCGGAGTAAAAAGAGGTTGCGGATGAACTGCAATCGAATAAACATAAATGTGAAAACTATTTTGTCAACAGCCACACGTGTTTAGCTTTTCACATGTTTTACATATGCCCTATTTCTTGTTTTTTTTTTTAGATTACTTCCCTTTGCTTGCTTCTCTCTCTATTTTAAATTTCATCATTTCTGCAGCAGTTATTCTCAATTCCCAAACCTCAAGATTCTATTTTCTATGATGTAAATAAAAAATGGTGGATATTAAGTTTGATTGTTTATGGAATTTAAAACATGCCTCATTACATAAATTAGGTTGTTCGTATCTGAAATGACAGCTCAAAATATTTTTTTTTCAAAAGTGTTAGTATTTTGGAATCAATAAAATTTAAGGAGTAAAATAAAAAGAATTGCTGTTTTTACAATCTTTTTAAATATTGTTGGTAATAGTTATGTAATCTGCTAAAAATAAACATATAAATTTTTTTACTTTTACTTAGAACAATTTAATTTATAGTAGGTGTTTGGTGTTGAGGAGGAAGCAATTATTTCCATTTCGATGTCACTTTTAATATATTTTATTTGAATCAGTTTATACAAACTTTTGGTGGTGAGGTATATAATAATTTTTTTAACCAATTTATAGACTTTGTTTTGGTTTAAAAAAAATTTTTTTTTTCCTCTTTGTTTCTTTCTAAAGATATTATGTATTATATCTTTTATTTTAATAGTTTTATTTATCTTCATTAAATTTATTGAAGCCTTTATTTAACCAAATGTTGATTAAAAAAAATTAGTTTTAAAATAATGTCCTATCAGACCAAGAATTGTGGTTGAATTTGATGTTCTAATCTGGATATCATGTTTGGTATTGATTATGTACAATTTCAACTATTTCATGACATTTATGCATTTCAGATCAATAAGTGTACAATTATATTATCATATTCTTTTATATAAAAATTGAATAGAGTCACATTCAGAAATTCAAAAAATGTATATTTATATATAAAATTAAGAAACTCTGTTTTATAATTTCTGTTGCCATAACCTAGACAGTGAAATTTAGTCATTTTTATTAACTGATCAGGTTTAACTAACTTATCAAATGTTACTATAATTGAATTTGCTCCAACAAATATTGATTCTAAAATATTACAATTTGCAGTGGTGACTTCAGACAGCTTTGACTAACACTTTTCAATTCTGAAAATGACCATACTAAAAGTCATATCTTTCATATTATATAAGTTGCTGCCATATTAAAAAGTTAAAGTTAATTTTTTAAGGCATGATCTGTAAGCAAATAAGTTTGTAGATAAATAATATTAATGGTTACAAATAAAATATCCAAATACATAACTTATTCTAGCTTTTTAGTGTTAGATAATGTAACCTGATAATAGCTTAGACATAGTATCTGGACATAAGGTTGGAGGTAAAAGGGGTTCTTCTATGCAGAGAGGAAAGACTGAGGGGGGTTTAAACTTGAAATAGGTTCTTCTATGCAGAGGGACAAGACTGGGGGTGTAAATTTGAAAATGACCTTTATTCTATTGTTGATTAAGTAAAATGAGGCATCTTTGAGGGTGGGGCCAGTTTCCATCCCCATCATAAATGGTCTTAATGTCTTACCTTACAGTAGCTTTTCCTAGACTCTCTTTTGATTTCATGAAGTCGTTCCATTCCTTCTCTGCCTCTTGCCTGGAAATTGGTCTTTGGTCAGAATTGAAAATTTACCTGAAAAGAGAGAGACAAATTTCTTTATGTTACAATGTTTATCTAACTGGCCAGCCTTTCTCAACTGCCCAGCCCTCCGTTCTGATCTCTCTGCCTGACAATGACCAACACTTTCTGACTGTGACACTCCTCCCAATTCTGTCATCACCCTTTATATACTTGCCATTTCTATCGCTTGACATCTGCAGGGGCCCCAAGCACAGCCCTATCTTTATTCAAATTTTGATATGCCAAGGTCTTATTTCAGTTTTGGTTTGTAATGTTTTACTGTATATCAACCTTTTTAGTTCATTTAATGCCGGGAACAATTATTTTTTGATAAACATTCTTTTTGGCCACGGGTATATTTTTTTTTATAACACAATGTGCACTATCTAACCCATAACTAAAAAAAAAAGTGGCAGATCATACATTTCCGAAGAGTATTTGTCTAAAGGTCTTATTTCAAGCAGGTTGAGATAGTTATTCCCTCCTTCCGTATAGGTTATTTGAAAACAATAATTGTTTTTAAACATTATTATTGGATCTAAACAAAATTAAAAAAAAAAAAAATTCCAAAACTTTTTACTTTTCTGTAAACTTGGAAATAAAATTATATGCCTCAAGTGACACCTGCCAAGAAGAGGAATCATACACCACATCTTTCTGATTTTATTTTTCATCATAGTCTATGAATGAAGGTATGTGGCCCTATGCCAGGAACCACAGAACCAAGTTGTCTTATTTTATGAGGGTTGATTTCTTAGGGTCTTACCCCATCACTATCAGCAATAGAGAGATTAAACTTTCAGGTTATCAATGTATGTTTGATCGTCATTCCTGTGACATGAAAAATATAGGAGGTATAATGCAAGGATTACATGAGTGAAATAATCAGCATCATGTAGTAATTTCTTTAAGGGTTACAAAATTGCACACACATTCACACGATTACTTTAGGGGTGGCCAACTTAGGGCAAGGGACAGGCAATCAGACTTCAGACTTGTAATATGCTAGTTTGAATCCTAGTCCTTTTGTTTATGTTCAACTTTTGACTAATACCCTTGGAAAAGATATGAGTCCAAGAACTTTTCTCCATCTATAAGTTAAATAGATGCAGCGAGGGGAGCATTGGTAAAAGCTTGGACTATGGAATCGTATGACCTGAGCTCAAATCCTAGTCAAAACCATTACATCTACCTTTGGTTGCCTCAGGCAGATGAAGATTGTTAACTCAGGACAGTATCTCATCTAGGTCAAGGGAAACATTGATTTCAAAAACACAAAAGGTCCTCCAGTTTGAGGGTTGAGAATCAGGCTAGCGACTCTTTCTCGTAAAAACAAGTATGCTATGCAAACAACAAATACAAATTTGCTGCCCAACGCACCACTGGGTGTAAAGGTTGAGGAATAAGTTAAATAGTCATATTCTGTTATTCCAAATACTATGTGTATACAAAATAAAATGTTTATCAAAAATGATTAAATGACCTAAAAAGGTTGATATGCCATAAAACAACAAAAAAAAGACTTTATGGTAGGTTTTTGTTTTGCTTTTTTTTCAACCAGTCTTTACTAATATGAAAGTAAAGAAAGACTCCCAGGCAACACTAGTTTATTATATTTATAATCAAAAGCATACATTAAACCAATTTATGGCTTTTTATATGTAAGATCGCTTTTTTTAATCTTTTGAAATGACATAGTATTGAAACAAGCTGTGCGTGAGTGTATGAGTACTTGTGAAAATTTTCCTGGTTTTCTTTCAAATTCACTGATGCATTTAAAATTTTGAACATTAGTCATTAAAAGAAAAGAAAGAAAGAAAACTAAAGTGCAAGGGTTAAAAGAATAAAAACAAGTCTAAGCAAAGGAAAAAACAAAATTAATCGAATTTAAGCCAAACTATATGGTGTTTTATAATTACTAAAACACAGCAGCTGCTTCTTAGATCTTCCCTGTTGACTTTATTCTATTTTTGCTTTTCACGCTATGGCTAGAAAATAGTAAATATTTTATTCAACTAAATTTAGCCAAATCATAGCTAGAACAATAGAGCAAAAGTTTTCAAAACTATAGCTGATGGGACCCTCCATCCTTTTTGCCATTTTTAAGGTGTTTTTTCCCTCTTCTTCTTAGACCAAATGCTCACCAAGCAAAGAAGGCATTAGTTATAGTTACAATGATGGAAAGAATAAGCACTTAGGTGAACTGTTGGCAACAGAAAAAAAAAACCATTGATTTTTATAGGTGTTAACTCCATCTGTGTTTAAGACTAAGACATTATATAGAGTTGAATGGCAAATTTTTTAATCTTATTACAACTACGGGACTGTTAGTAAAAGTACAAGAAAAAGGGAGATCATAGTTAAGAACTGATGACCACAAATGACTGAGAATAAAAGAACCTTGGTTAAAGGAAAAACAGGCTGAGCAACACGAGTAGTAAGAACCAATATTTTTCATATTATTATTTATATATTTATGATAATCAGATCATAAATTATAGAAATAAAACCTTGAGGCCCTTTCGACCAACATCTCATCAGGAGAAAATTTGTTGGTAAGAAAACTGTAGCAACAAAAAAGAAATCGAAAAGGCTAGTGGAGGGAAAATACACCACAATGACACAATAAAGCTGCAATTAAAACAAAGGGGGGGGCACGTGTAAAATTTAATGGGGAAATAAAATAATTAATTTTGCAATGCAATATTTAAATCCCGCAACAAATCGAGGGTTTTAATGAACTCCTTTTTCTGGCACAAGGATGGGTCCCTAAAAGAAATAGAGGCAGATTCCAAGAACCTCAAATGGAATCCACTCTATGAAGGACCAAAAACCACTCATTTTTATTAGACTTTGTACACACAGGGTTTTCAAACAGATGTTGGCCAATGGCAAAGTCCATAGCTGAAAAAGGGATGTGCCCACTCTTGTCTTTCGAAATCTTAGGGCTTTGAGGTTTAATTTATTTCTATTACTTAAAACATTATATAAATTTGGTACCTCCAAACATTTATATATGTAGGTGAAGA
>JAUZSX010334264.1:0-10876 GCA_034780655.1 Idiosepius hallami | reverse complement strand
TCAGCACTGCTCCCTGCGCCTCCGAACGACCCGACTTTTATCTCCGTCGTTCGCCGGCTAAATGTCCAATCTCGCGAAATATTGCGCGATCCTACGAGATTCCATCTTTCATAAAAGACGGCGGGCGCCATCTTGGTATTTTTTCTTCCGACGCCTCGACCATAGGATTTGCCACCACTCCGCTCGCCAGGCACAGACTCTTGCGACAAGGGCTATGGTTAGTCTCTCAATTAAAAAGTGAAGTTTGACATTGTATTCTAGTTCCGCACAAGAGAAATTAAAAAAAACAAAACAAACAAAGCATTTAATTACAGACAAACATTTTTTATAAATTTTTCATTAAAGAGAACTTTTGTTCTCTTTTACAGAATTTTTCTTTATTTTTTTGTGATTTCTTATGTCCTAAAAATAACAGTTTGTTGTATGCTTTAAGTTTCCATTCTGCTTATCATGTCTACATTTTAATATTTACTATATTTAAACTGGTGTATTCTGCAGCCATCTTCGAGGGATTGTCATTGAACAGAGGAATCTTCACATTTTTTATGGTAGCCTACATTAAAATTTTAATAAAACCTTTAATCTATATGGATCATCTGTTTTCATTCTGTAAACCATAACCGACTACAGGTCTTAAATGTGGTAATATATTCTTATTTTAGATATTGTTTTTAGATGGAATTAAAACCATCACCTTCAGATAATTCTCTCTTATTGGTTGCACCATGGCTGTGAAAATGTTAATGAAGATGAAGAGAAGTGCCTGAAAACTCCAAACATAAATCATCAAGTGTTATTTAAAAAATTCTAGAACAAAGATACTAAAACAATTATTTTTTATAGTTCTTATTCATCATTAAAATTTATAAAGTCTATGTTGTTTCCATTGTTGATCATTTTGTCAATATGGGAAACCTTTGCATCATTTCTCATTCAATGACAGATTTTAGCAGTGGTCCATACATACATATGTAAGAATCAGGGAAAAGTACTTATCAACAATATTTACACATATGGGTTATCAACAAGGTAGAATCAGTGAGAAGACAGGCAAATCTATGTCAAAAAGCTTTCAATGTAATTAACTGAAAGGGCTATAACTAGAAACACCAGATTCTTGTTATGTATGTTACTTAAACATAGTAAGGATCACTTGGCATTCAATTGATTAGAGCCTATGAAATCCCACTTACATCTTCTTGAAGTGTACAAATATTTTGTCTAAGAACTTCACTTCTACCTCAAAGGTTATGCTTGATTGCAGTGACAGCCCAATGAAATTAATCTATATTTTCTAATCATCGCATTTACATTGTCACTTCACCATATTTGCCCTGTCCATCACAACACTTGCATTCTTATCCAGGAAAACTCGGTTTAATGCTAAACAGTTGGTTGAGTCTTGAGAAATATGTATGGCAAATTATTGGAATAGTGTGTCTAAAAAGTTACTGTGTACTATGTATATATATATAAATTTAAATAAACTGATAAACAGATAATACAATTTTTACCAATAAAAAGCTTTTATTTATTTACAACATCTAAAAGAAAAGGCTGAAAATGTCCTCCATTAACATTATTTTCTACTGCACAGTAACTTGTATTTTTATGTTATCAGTCATTATTCTTGTTAATGGCAAAGGAGACTGTTGATAGTTAATAGAATATTTAGCAAATAGCAATAGTAACAATAAGTATGAATTTCTATTAGTCATAAAACTTAATGGCAAAGTAAAGGTGTTTAAAGATAAGAACAGTTTGGATATTCTTAAAGTAGAGATGCTTTACTTACATAAAGTAATAAAAATAATGGTCCTTTCAATTCTATGTTTTCATAAACAACCCCATCCATATCTCACCCTATTATTGCTAATTTTCATTGGCACCAATCTATCCAAACAAAACAGATCTGGACTAGTGTCCTATGACATTAGGAGTTGAGGGAAAGTGGTTTCTGATAGTTTTTATGGTTTATGTGGAGACAAATACAAACAGAGGTTGATCATCCAGTCACTTTGAGTATTTAAAACAATTAATGTCAGTCATTCAGTGTTTGCTATCTTAAGATTATTGAAGTGTTTGTTGGTTTAAACATGAATTATGACAATGACAATTAGCCAAAATAAAAATGTTTGCTTGAAAAGATTCAACTGAACAAACACTATTTTTTATGATTTTTTTATTTCTAAAAAATTAATAGTTTAGAAGAAAGACCAAAATAGTGATATATTTTTTTTATATAAATATTTAATCAGACCAATTCTTAGAAAAAGTGTTTCCCCAAGTCAAATAGATATTAGGTTTTCTTTGCTAACCAGATTACACCTTGATCAACTGTGATACAAATATATTGGTCAATACTTCATGTGGAGCCGATTTCTGGTTACATAGGATACAATTGTGTTAAGAAATAGTATATCCTTTATAGTCATATTCATTTCATTATATTATCATTAGGCAGCAACGGTGGAGCATTGGTAAAAGCTTGGCCTCTGAAATCGTAGTTCAAATACCAGTAAAAACCATTACTTTCACTTTAGCAGCCTTGGGCAGGAGAGCAGCTCATCTGGTGAAGGGTAACACCGAATGTAAAAAGCCCGGGTAAGAGCATGTAAAAATGGCCTTGTGCCAAACTTGGGATGGTGCTCACCACGTAAATATAATATTCATTTCATTATAGATGCATCATCCTACATCCTTGTAGCAGACATGTTTCACAATGCGAATTCACAACATACTTTTACAAGTCCAAGTAAGACACTTTAGACGCATTTATGGCGGAGGGGAATTCTCGTCGGTAGATTTGAATCAATGTAAAAGCAGAGGAGTTTGAGTTTGGCCGCAAACAAGCCAGCATCTAAACTTGCAGTTAGCATTATCTCTCTCTTCTGATATACACAACCGATACCACTTGCTTTCTGAGAACTCAACTAACAACGAACCCAGCAACATATCCACAATACTTACTACATACTTAATAGCAACAAAACACAAGCAGCATCCCCCACACAATCATTGTTGCTATATCCTTATTATGTGTCTGAGCTCTTGGGGAGGTGAATATTTATGACTGGTGTTTATTTTTTTTTGGTAGGGGGCATATAATATTTTTAAATTTACTTTCCAACTCTAACCAAGTCTCCTATCAGAAGCATGGTAGATATATCCTCATTGCTGCTTCATATTCACATGTGTCCACCAACAAATAACTGTTAAAATGAATCAAGATAATGGTAATATTTTTATTGAAAAGACAATTTTGTTTTTTGTTCCTATCATCATCATCATCATGAAACAGCACACAGCCCACACCACTTGATGTATAGTCGACAAATAAATTAACAATTGAGTAAACAGAACTTATATAGCTTATGTCAGCATATAGTACAAAGGTGCCACAGCACATTTATCTACCCCAATGCAAATGAGGTACAAGTAAAAGGACTTGGTATGCAATCCTCGTATATCTTGCAAAATGTCCAAAGTATAGGGTTGGAATGGACTCCAAGCATAGGGAGCCCCCTAAAAATTCTGGCCAAATGACTCTCTGTCATTATAGCGAGAAAAATAGCTATAATGTAAAATGGTTATGTTCTCTATCATTTATTCGGTACCATAATGATACTCTTTTTTATTAAGTATGTGGCTACAGTACATAGGCCATTGAGTCTCTACACTTTTAAATAGACATTGTCTAAAGATGGGCATCTCAGTCCTAACCAAAGGCAGTAAATTCTAGGAATACATATCCAAGACCTAAAATTCCAACCCAATTATACACTTGAAGAAGGCTCAAGTTTAAGTACACCATAACATGGTGAAAACAATAACTCTATGAGTACAACAGTCCAAAAAATGAATATATGAATTATGAAGTATTATCTTAAAGATTAAAAGAAATTGGATTAATAGATATTATTTATAATATAAAATGATCCATTATTTATCTTGTGTTAGGTATGTAATAATTAGGGCCGTGATAATATGCTTTTTTAGTATATACCTGTCACAGTCCTAGTTATTAGAGTTGTGACAAGAATATTTTTGATAAACGCATATTATCATTGATCTACTAATAACTACAGAATTAAAAGAAATGGTAACATCACAAAAAAGTCAACAACAAAAGAATATTATTTAATAAAAGCTTATTGTCACAGCCTAAGTAATAACATCTGTTTTGATTTCATTGCTATGCTCATGGAGTATAAATAGGTATTTGCCTAGCAAAGGTAAAATCTGTTAATAGATTATCATTCTGCTATGAAGAAAGAAGGCACCACTTATTAGCATTGTTTGAATGAAAAGGGAGTTGAGCTCTGGTTATTTGAGCCATCATTCTCATCAAACCATACTAATGAAAGAAGAAGCAGAATTATGATATGTGTATATTTATGGTTGGTCATTATTTATACCACATACAGTTGCAGTTCTAAGTTGGAGTGGTTAATTTAGTCAACAACAAAGAGTGAGTATTGGTTAGGACATTGCTTATTGGAAGGAATATCAGAAATAGAACAATAACCACTATATATATAAGAAATAAACAAAATATATTTAGAAGTAAATTTCATATGTATCTCAAGGAATTAAAAACACTAAAGAATTTTTTCTAGATTTAATTTTTTTAGTGTTTTAAATTTTGAAAATTTAGCATTTTAAGATTCTGGCCAACTGGATTTAATTACAACCAAACAAAAAATTAATTTCAGCATCTTGCCAATAGCCCCACAAAAACTGATCTGAATCATGTCACACCCACCTCCAAAGTTAGACTTCGAAGAGTCTGTAAGCATGGATGGTATTTAAGTCTCATAGCAGGCATTTGGAAAAATAAAGAAAATAAATAAATAGACAGAAAAAAAAAAAATATATATATATATATACACACACACACACACACACACACACACATGTTGACTGTCATTTCTTTACAGAAAGATACTTATGGCATGTCTGAAATTTAAGGGTTGTCGGTATAGTTAATTAATGTGATATACATTTCTACAACACGTACAGCACACTCTTTTTCCATTCAGCCTTTAACCAGTGACAAGCAAAGCAAGATGACTGATGAGCCAAATGGAGTGCAGCTTATAATGTATGGATATATGGCAGTTCTTTTACTATTATGGTTAAACAGGTTTAATGATTCACAGTAGGGTCCAAGAATATGAGCATCAACAAAATTATTATTAACAAAAACTCTAAAGACTGTTTAATCAAATATGCATAAGTGCATATGTATGTGTGTGTGTGTATTTCTTCAACTATGTGTATATGAATGTATTTTTCATTCTTAATCATCTTGACCTTTTAATATGATTTATATTTGTTTTTATAAACAACACAAGGCAGAGGTTTTCATTTAGCCTAAAACATTTAGAATGTTTCACTGATTATTTCTCCTCTCCATCTTTTTCCATTGATTAATTATTGTCTGTGAGTTTCAAAATTAAAGTCTTTATCCACATAGGGGTGGATTGCATTCTAATGAGTGCTTCTTACCTTGGAATATCTCACATTAGTTGTCTCAAAACTTTTTTTTTCATTTTTCTCTCATGATGTATTTCAATGTGCATAAGTTCATGCTCTCCAAAAAGTCAGTTGAAGCCTGGAGAAGAAGGGTTCAATTTGTAGTTCCAATGCAAGAACTTGTTTGAAATGACCCAAATTTTCAGCAAAAATTGATTATATCAAATGAAGCTCATTTTCATTTGAATGGATTCATTAAAAAACTAAATTACTATTTTGGGGCTAAAAAAATCCAAGACAATTCATTAGTTCTTCAGTGACTTTTTGAACATCCTGTATTAGTGGAGAGAATGAAATCTCAATGAAAACCCAATTTTTGTCATTTGTTTGAAAAACCGTTATGTATAAAAAGGAAGAAAAAAACGTTACACAATGTATGCGAGTTGTTTTGGTCAGAAAAAGTAAATGTGGCAAACCAGTAGAGGAGTATGGAGAGTAGCACAGGTTAGCATGGTCATACCTTAGATGTCTTGGATTATAATTTTCAGGTGTTTTTCAGCATTATTTTTTTCCATTTATAGAATTTTCATAGTACTGTACTGTACCATGACTAAAAACTTCTATAAAAATAACTTTAGAAAATCCACAATTTGGATGCTTAATTGGCTAGTTTTGTCCCCCAAACCGACCAATTACAATTCTTTTTATTCACGATATTATTTGCTGCCATCAATGACAGTTTTATTAAAGATTGTGCTGTTATCCTTAAATTTGCATAAATGTGCTACATTTGCACTTGGGAAAACTAGTATAATGTTCAGGGGAGAATTCGCTTTTTTTTTTCTTCCACCCTAGATGTAGGTCACAGAATGAAAAATCTAGAGTGATATAGAGCTTTAGGTTTTCAGCCTATTAAAATATGAAGCTCATTTTTTAAACCTCAATTTCTAAAGATTATCATTCCATTTATTAAGAATGTCTTACATCAAAGATAAGCTAAACCGTTTTCTCCAACTAATTATTCTCTTGAGGATATGCTCATTTTTATTCTAAGACTTATATAAAATGTTATGTGTTCATAAGGTTTATTTTGCAGTTGAAGTAATGATACATTGGCATTTTCATCTGATAGAAAGGGTAATTCTTTGAGCCCTGCTTTAAATATTCATCTTCTTATGACTGTCATTTCTTTAATCTGATGAAAACTGGGGTTTTTTTGCTTTTTTTTCTATTGTTTGTGGCTGCTGGAATTTTTATTTTCATTTTGATATTCTCACAAGATTAATTTATTTTTGCTATTTTATGAGAAATTTCATTTCCATTGGATTTAATTATTATCTTGAATTGTCATAGATTTTTTTGGTTCTTTATTATTCTATTGTTTGATCTTTATATTTATCTTTTTTTTTCTTTTTGAGCCATTTTTATATTGATACTATCTTATTACATTCTTTCTCTTATGTGTTCTTATGTTAAGTTTTTGTCAGTCAGTCTGTCTCTATTTCTGTTTTAAACTCTCTTGCTTTGTCTAATATCTGTCTGTCTATCAGTCTGTCTCTTTCATGTTTTTGCTCTATATCTTTCATTTCTTTCTTTTTTTTTTCTTTTATCTTTGTTTTGTTCTTTTTTTTTATTTGGTTAATTTTTTTCTTCTATTTATCTTTTTTCTCCCTTTTTTTTCCTTTTTTTCACAATTTGTCTATTGCTTCATTTCTTTCTCCTTTTTGTAAATTTTCCATCTCTTTCCCACATTCCCACATTTTCATACTTCCTCATTTTTTTCTCTCTCTCTTAATGTGCTCCTAGCTCCATTTCCCCCTTCACTCTCCCTCTCTTTTTTCTCTCTCTGTCTTTCTCTTTCTTAACCTAACTTGCTTTTTTCTTTCTTTCATTCTCAGTGTACCACTAGATTCATTTCTGTTACTTCTCTCTTTCTCTCTCTTTCTCACTTTATTCTCTTTTATTTATTTATTTATTTATTTATTTATTTATTTATACTTATTCACCTTTGCTTTCTATCTACCTTTGTTTCTTTATTTCTCTTCTTTTTTCCTTTTTCTCTCTTACTCATTTGTAATTTAACTCCTTTTTTCTTTCCTTCCCAGTTTGCCCTCTATCCCTATACCTGAGAATATAAAACCAAACTTTTTATAAAAACAAAACTTTTTTCTCCTAATTAAAGACAAACAACCACATAAAAAAACAACAACACATAAACAAGAAAAAAACTGTAATTTGTTTTTTAGAATTTAGAATAAAACTACTCAATTATTTCCATGTGTTCTTGGTTAACTAAATTCATGATAAAACTTGCGGGATTAAACCCAAATGAAGGATTAGATTCCTGTTTGTGTTTAATGGCACATCAACCTTTTTTGGTCATATTGATGCCAAGAACAGTTATTTTTTATTAACAATATTTTGTACATACATACATACATACATATATATATATATATATATATATATATATTTAATAAGATGATTTGCACTATTGATGGAGGAAATGTGGGATTCATACTTTTCCAAAGGGTATCAGTCCATATGTGAATGTAGGTGGGACAACTGAGATTTGAACTCACATAGAAATATTCCAAAGTCCGACTGCCTACTCATTGCCCCAAATGGACCTTCACAATTTAGATATCAAGATTTATACAAGAAAAAAAGTATTTTCTAAATTGTATTTGTTAAACTTCTTACATTTCAGCCAATTTGTCCCTTTTGATTCAGACCAGGGACAGAAAACCTTAAAAAAGCCAAAAGAATAAACTGTTTGAAACAGAGTAAATTTAACAAACATAAAAATGTGAACTGCAGTCGACATAATAAATATACAAATCATCAAGGTTGTTAAAAACTTGGTTTTAACAGAAAAAAATAAGTGAAAATCTTTGAAAAACCAAAATAAGTTTCTATTCTAGATATTTCTTTGCACTTTTGATAATTCAATCTAACACCTTTTGAGATATTAGCACCTAAAGTGAAGAACTACATTATAAAATTTCTTTATTCATGTTCTCTTTCTTTAGTTCATCGTATTTTTTCTTCTTCTTCTTGTTTTTCTCTCTTTAAAATTTTTCCATTACCTATCTTTCCATCATACAATTTTTTCTTGTTTCTTTTGTTATGTCTTTCTTTTTTCTCATAAGAAAAATGGTGCTTTTATTCAGAAATTACACTCCAGCACTCGTATGATTTTTCTGTTTCCTTTATATTTCATAATTATGTTAATACATTATTTTTCTCAACCTCTGGTCAAGCAATAACCTGTCACTTGGAATTCTTTATTTTCCTTATCTTAATAATTCTAATCATTTTTTTTAAATATTTTTCTTTAGCTCTTGATGTATATTAGCAAACACAGACATACATTTATACACTTGCATTTCTATTTATTGATACCAACTTTGACTCACATATATCAATATCAAAATATATGTGTGTACATATTCATTTTTATCTTTTTGATATTAAAAATATTGATATTTATAAGAGAATTATGCCCCTTTCAGCATTGCATGTAAATTAATTCACAAAAATACAAATGGTATTAATCACCATTTTGACACTCTTTTTGCATAACTAGAAACTGTGGCATTAAATTGAATCAAAGGCCATCTTTAATCTTGAATATAAGTAGAGAAATTCTTCTTATGGCATCCATTTATATTTATCTTTTCTATTGGATATGAAAGCGAAAAACAGTCTCAAAAGAATTTTTCTTAATGTATAAAACACAGAAAAAAAATCATAAATACATTCATATTATTTACCATGTAAGTATTCATAAATTTTCAGACAAAACTATGTTTAGTTTAATTTAGATGGTGATTTTTTTTTTAAATATAATGCCCATCTCCCTATGGTATTGTAAGAATTAAACATAAAAAATGGTTGTAAAAAGGACAATCAATAGCGTTCTTTGAAAATTCTTGTTTGTAAATAAAAGCCAGAATGTAAAGATCAAAGAGTCTATGATGAAAAGCCAAAATGGGTTGCATAAGTTTAAAGAGAATAAAAAATCATTCTGACAAAAGTTTTACATATTTTTAAATGAAGAATTTAATATATTACTTATAGCTCCCCCATCAAAATTTACTGAGGTAATTCCAAAAGTTTCTGTAATAACTAAACTCAAAGACCTCTTTTTATCTAAACAATTTGGCTATAGAATAGTAAAACAAAAGATACAAAGACAGTAAGAAATAGATAAAAAAAAAAAAAGGAAAAGCAGAGAAAAAGATTCTGAATTTTTTGGTTTGACAAACTAAAAATTGAAGAAATAAGTTTAGGGAGGAAGAGAAAATGAAAAAAAATAAAGAATCAACGAAATGATATATATTGAAAAGGGAAGAAAAAGAAAAAAAAAACGTAAAATCTTCATTTTTTTTGTCGAGGTGGGTAGCATTGCAAATCAAGAATACATTGCTAAGGAAATTTATCTTCTTTCTGTTTCTGTTCAATTAAATTTGCTTTTAATCTTTTTCCCATGAAGGCATACCTTTTTTAGTATTATTTATTCCTTTAAACCTTTTCTAAATAGAAATTGGAAATTAATTTGGGTTACAAAAAATAATAAACAGAAACACTAGAAGCATTATCAGTGGGTAACACTGCTGATTCATTGAGTCAATCAGTTTTTGTTTTTTTTATATGAGGTGCTGTTTCTGACAATGCTACTCTCATATTATCATTTAATTGAATTATTTTTTTTATCATCAGATACTTCAGTTATTTACCCTCAACTATATCATTTTTTATCCCAAAAGGGTAAATTTACACCTGGTTGAAAACCTCTGTTCTACACCGTTTAGTTCAAGATTTGAAAAACCGTTATTCAGATCACAAAGATCTGGACAAGGTTTTAAAATTCCTAAATAGTGAAAATGAATGATTGAGTCTGAATCAAAAGTTTCAGTGTTTGTAAAAAGGAAAACTCATCTTTGCCAATAAAAGATGGGCAGAATACATGGATGGTATTGTCAAACGTAAAATGAAACCACCTACTTTCAAGAACATTTGTTAATATTATAGATCTCTATCATATTTTCTCAGAAAGGATTGTCATAGAATCTGTAACTGAATTCGCTGATATGTATGAGTGCTGGATCAGAAAGAGATGAGAATATGGCATAGAGAGGTGACCATTATAACTAAAGAATTCAGCATGATGTGAATAGTTCTATTTTATAAGATGTCATATGAACTACATAAGTAGACTTATCCATTCAAATAACTTTGTTACTTTCAACATTCAAAGAAATGCAATTTAATGTTTACTCATATATACACTAGTATATGTTTACACATATATACACTAGGGCAGCGACGGTGGAGCATTGGTAGAAGCTCGGTCTGTGAGATCGTGTTACGCGAGTTCAAATCCCAGTCAAAA